>JAVTVY010019005.1:0-70261 GCA_036873755.1 Hanleya hanleyi | reverse complement strand
AAGACTGGGGAAAGTCTTCATATGGATCTACCCAAAAACCCGAATATGGCAACTTCTGGAGTAATAGATACAATTATCAGTATTACTAACTGATTTAATAATATCATTTTTATAGGTGTAATTCATCACCATCAAACTTACATGAAAACCTAACTATGTGTGTCCCACTTAAATCTTCAAGTTCCAACAATGGAACCTCACCATTGATAAATATAAACCAACTAAAAGTGACGAGTTGGAATGTTCACGGGTTAATTTCAAAAGAATTCAATAAATTAAACGATCCAGATTTCATCAAATGTATCAATGACTATCATATTATAGGTCTCTCTGAAACACATACTGGTCCTGATCATGACTTAGACATTCCCGGATATCGGGTAGTACCACTCATTGGTCCTAAACGACGAACGTCTAACATACATCATGGTGGATTAGCCATTTACGTTAGAGATGACCTTCGATCAAGTATTCGCTTTTTGGAACATACAACTAATCACTATATATGGCTTGAGCTCAATGCTGACAATTTTGGTCTAGATAAAAATGTATATCTATGTTTTGCTTATATCCCTCCTGAGAATTCTCCTTTTTGTCCAATATCTGATATTAGTATTATACAAATGATTGAGTCGGATATAGCTAGACTATCAAATTTGGGATACGTGATACTTACTGGTGATTTAAATGCCCGCACAGGTTCGGGCCTTGACTTTTGTGTCTAATGATGATTCTAATCATCTGCCCCTATACGACACTTATGTCGAAGATGATGCAACTTTACGTCGTTACAACTGTGATAAGATACAGGATCAACGTGGCAAACAACTACTAGATCTGTGCATATCCGCACAGATGAGACTTTTAAACGGCAGAACAGTCGGTGACACAATTGGACACTTCACCTGTCATCAACCAGGTGGCAGCAGTGTTGTAGATTATACTGTCGTATCAGATACTTTGCTAAAATTAATATCGTATTTTCATGTACACAGGTTTACAGGTTATCTGTCCGATCACTGTCAATTATCATTTATGCTACGCGTAAATTATCATATAAAAATTTTGAAGAATGACCTAAAACCTATGCCTTCTAGATACATATGGTCAGAGGACTCACTTCACAAATACCAAGATGCTTTATGTTCGCATCCAGTTCAAAATGCTATTGATAAATTTCTTGAAAACAGATACTCCCAAGAGCAGGTTGACTGTGCAGCAGATGATTTTAACAATATCCTTAAAACTGCTGGGAACATAGCCTTGAAATGCATTAAGTCTAATAGAGCCAGAAAAACTCGTATAATTACTAAAAAGAAACCAAGATGGTATGATAAAACTTTGCAAAGTCTTAAAAGTAGCACAAAGTACAAAGCGTATCTATTATCTATATATCCAAAGGTACCATGTGTTAGATCTTCGTACTTTAAATCTCTAAAAGATCTTAGAAAAGCAAGGAAATATAAAAGGAGAAAATATAGAAACAGACTTATTAACAATCTAGACAATTTAGTCGACGATAAGCCGAAAGAATTTTGGAAAATATTGGAAGAACTTAAAGAGAATGACAATCCAAAAAAGGAAGATACAGAAAATGTATCACCAGATGAATGGTTAAAACATTTTGAGAAATTAAATGTAAAAAGTAAATTCAGTTCAACTGAGAATTTCATTGATACAAATTTACAACATCTAGAACAGCAAACTAATTTCAGTGAGTTAGACTATAGAATAAAAGAAAATGAAATTAGTAAGGCAATTAAAGGACTCAAAACACAAAAAGCATGTGGCCTAGATGGTATCTGTAACGAAATGCTGAAATATGGCTATACCAGTCTTGGTTCATGCATTCAAAAACTATTTAACCTTACTTACTCCAATGCGGTTTATCCCCGATGCTGGAGTGAAGGTTACATCTCTCCTATTCACAAGTCTGGTACTAAGAAAAACACCTCCAATTATCGAGGAATTACTATAACCAGTAATATTGGCAAACTATTCAACTCAGTTCTTAATAACAGGTTGGAAAATTTTCTCTCCTCTCGCGATATCATTAGAAAAGAACAATTGGGCTTTACTAAAGGTGCGAGGACCTCTGATCATATGTTTGTTTTGAAAACATTGGTAGATTCATACCAACAGGTTGAACACAAACCAATGTACGCCTGCTTCGTTGATTTCTCGAAAGCATTTGACAAGGTTTGGCATACGGGTCTTTTTTACAAACTGCAGTCGATCGGTATAGGTGGACAATTTTACAAGATTTTAAAAGATATGTATAATAACAATATGCTATGTGTAAAGGTTGCTGGTGCACTGACAAACTTTTTTCAATCATTCACTGGTGTTCGTCAGGGCGACAATTTAAGCCCAAATCTTTTTAAGATTTTCATTAATGATCTACCATCCATATTTGATAATTCATGTGACCCGGTATTCCTTGGGACCACACCTCTCAATTGTTTATTGTATGCAGATGATGTTGTGCTATTGTCTGACAGTAAGGAGGGTTTACAACTATCCCTTGATAAACTACAATTATACTGTGATAAATGGAGTCTGGAAGTGAACATAGCTAAAACTAAATGTATGATATTTAACTGTAAAAGTGGAACATCTCCAAAATCATTCTGTCTTGGTGATGCCCAAATAGAAACAGTACAGTCGTACACATATTTAGGAATTACATTTAACCCATCTGGAACGTGGAAATTGGCCAAAGTTCAACTGAATGGCAAGGCATCTAAGGCATTCTTCAAAATTCGAAAATGTTTTTCGTGTAACCCTCCTGGAATCTCCACTTCTTTGCATATATTTGATCATACTATTAAGCCTATTTTACTCTACTGTTCAGAAATATGGGGATCATCCATTGTTACAAAATTGAGTAAAAAATCATTTTTAGATAACTATATTAAGAATGAACCACTTGAAAGACTTAACTTGAAGTACTGTAAATACATTCTGGGGGTCAACTCCAAATGTACAAATTGTGCTGTGTTAGGTGAACTCGGTCGACGTCCTATGCTAATTGATGTTATTTGTTCAATGCTTAAATACTGGCGTCGCTTATTTGAAATGCCTGATGATACGTTATTAAAGAAAGCTTTTGATTTTTCTATCAAATTGGACACCCAAGGAAAAAAGACCAGGGTAACAGGTATTAAATGTATATTGTCATTCTTAAATCTAAGTCATTTATACGAACAGAAAAAAAGTTTATCTGTTGGTAGCTTAGTTTCCAAAGCTGCAAGAAGTTTCTCTTCTGTATTTTGTAACTGGTGGAATGAACAACTGTTTACCGACCGTCCCAACGTAGCGTATGGTAACAAACTCAGAACATATAGAACCTTCAAGCTAAATTTTGTGTTGGAACCTTACTTATCTATTCTGAATCGAGATCATCGCAGTGACTTATGTAAGCTACGAACAAGTAGCCATGACCTTCAGATTGAGAAAGGTAGATTTACCAAAGTACCAGCAGATAAGCGTTTATGTACTCTTTGCAATGCTGGTAAGGTTGAAGATGAATTCCATTTTTTAATGGAATGTAATAAATATGATAATTTTCGGGACATATTTCTATTTAAATGTGATAGCATGAATGCCAACTTTTCTCAACTCGATATTTCAAACAAATTTATTTGGCTCTTATCGTGCGAGGATCCAATTATTGTGAAAAATTTAGGTAAGTCTGTTCATGATTGTATGAGCGCACGTAGCAATATGATTGATGGTTCGGCATCTAAACATGACAAATGTGTTACTGGTACAGGAATAACAGATGTTAGCTAATATACGTTTTTAGTGTTACAAACAGATACTAGTCAGTAAGATCATAATTTATTGTAAAATGCCAGCGAAATCGCTGCTCCTGGCATTATTGTTCCTTGTATCACGACTGCTATTTTTCTGTAAATCAAATTATTTCTAATCAACTAGGTTATTCTATATGTATATATACTTAATTATCTTCGCTTGATTGTATATCTGCTCGATAACGGGCGCTGTGATCAGCAAATAAAGAACCTTGAACCTTGAACCTACGCCGGCTTGAAGCTTGAATCACATGATTTTCAAGTCACGTGCACAAGGGCCACGTTCGAGCGCATTGGTTTTTACTTTGTCTTAGAGAGGTATTCTTGTCCAATAGCCGTGGTAACGGGTTCGTGATAACATATGTACAGTATTGGTTATCTAATCGTCTATCAGCTGATACTTCGCCTTTTATGTGTCATTACGTTCCGGGTTAAGCGGTCCAGTCCTTTTAGGCTTCATTTGAAATAGAACAGTCGTGCGAACGCGGCCCAATAGCTGCATGGTGGGCGTTTGACTGCACATGTGTAGTGCTCGTTTACAGTGAAATATGAACATGGATCTATTCCTTCTGTTTCTAGGGGTTGCAATGTTCATAAGTACATCGCACTGTTTAACGTACACCGTTGATGACACGGGTGGACTTGGTAGAAGATTTGACGGTGTAGGGGGACTGAGCGGAGGAGGGGTAAGGATGCTGATGACTGATGTTGTTGAATGTTGTTGGCTTCAGTCGCAATATTCGGGGACCATCCCGGTTGGGGATAGATACGTTCGGTCTGTGACTGTGCCAGTCTTTCATTATTTACTGTTTAGCTATCAATGCAATATGGTCTATTTCTGTGTGTCGCTCGTCATGTTGCAATTTTGTATTTGCCGAATCTAAAACAAAATATATACGGGTATTTTGTCTCATTGATTGGTTGATGGGGGTTCCCGAATGTTGGCGAACTCTTTCGTGTGAGAGGTAAGAAAAGACGGATTCAAGGCGGGGAATTTGACATTTACCACGTGCTTGGTTTATCGTTTTGTTATTAGCATGTTGTAGGATCCAGACTTAACATACAGGCTGGTTTTAGAGGATGTGCTTGCAGATAGGTTGGAAAAATTGCATGTTTATATCGACGCTGGCGATAGGCCAATGGCTCGCTCTGTGCCTGTCATCTCGGCACCTGGGTCTACTGACATACAGCCCCGAGGTTCATTCTCTCAGCTGAGTTGTTTGAACATTTAACTCTAGCTGTGATAGGGGGCGTGGCATCTATCACGGCTCAGTCGAGGTAGGTGTCAATGTGTCAAAATAGTTTGGCCTTCCGCAGCTAGGTGGAGAAAACCAAATTATGAAGTGATATATGACAGTCGTAATTCATGGATGGAGCACCAAGTCATACGAAAACGGCGAGTAAAAATCGGGTCCCACTCGTCTGGCGAGGGGGACTATTTACGCAAAAAATATGGCGTGAATAACTGAGTTTAGTAACTTACCGTCTTCTCAAATCCATATTCTATCGATCACCACCGTTTATTTGGGTCTTCGGGATAATATAATTGATTTAACAGCATAAATCCACACATACCAACGTTTTCTTCCTGCCATCTCTGTTTACCTGAATGATTTCGCACCGTGAGGTCAACGAGCATGCGTACACGATACATGTAAATGTGGAATTCTTTTGTACATATGTGCAAATGAACTTCCCAACATATGTGGAATAACCGATTAAATACTTAAACGATTTACCATAGGGCTTTGGCTTTTGGCTTTATCGCAAAAATAAATCCTTACTGTGTATCAATTTTAGACTGGCCAAAATAACTTCATCTTGAATTTCAGTCATTTTTCAACACAATATAACCCCATATTACACTATCTTGTTTACTGCTAAAACACTTTCAATCATGGTGGCAGCCGCAGTTCTGTTATTTGAAATGTTAAAAATCTGTGGATAATTGGGCAGCTCATAGAGTTTCACTAAATAATAATTTCACACCAAATCAGCAAAAACTCCAGAAAGAACACCGAACAGAAAGTTTCCAAACTTGCTACCACATTTTACATAGCATAGTGGTCTATGGGGAGTTTTAACGAGGCAGAAATATCTGGAAAAATGAAAGAATTTGTTTGTTCGCTTCTGGACAAATTGACCTTTCAAGAGAACCACAAAGAAACCTATGCAAACGATTAATTTTAGATGAATCATTCGCTAAGTTATAAAGTGATCCACAACTGTTGATTATCCAAAACTGTCGCATACATTGTACAAGTTTTGTTTCATTTTTTTATTTTTCCACAGGCAACCTCCAAACTGCTGGTAAACTATCCAAAACAACAGAGAAATGAGATTCTAGATTATCTGTTTAAGGTAAGATTCACAACTAAAATAACAACTATCAAGAGAAGTTTTGTGTATTGGGCTCCATCACCTATTATAAACTTGCTAATTATGCATCGTAGCAATTGATATACGACCCATATACTGGTTTGACAGTCCACAGCGGACTAATGGAGAGATTATGTAGTATGATGCACGATTTAATTTAAATGGAGACTAAGACACACTGTATGAGGCCTCCAGTTCAAATCAATCTAATGATTATAATCTGATGTCACCTGTCTTATGTTCACCAGTCAATTTTGCAATATGAATTTTAGGATCTGTTTATCATCGTCCAATACTTGGTTAATACATACATGTATATTATTTTCAATATGTTTGAAGTTTTTTCCGGTTAATGTTAATGAATCATGTTTGATATTTCAGCCTAACTATGGTGCATCATTACACATATTGAAAGTTGAGATTGGAGGAGATGCTCAGAGTACAGGTTAGTCCACTCCCCCCCCCCCCTCCACATGCCCTCGGTGGCCGAGTGATCTAAGGCGTTTCGATGGTGACCGCTAGCCTCACACCGCTGAATCGGCCACGGGTTCGAGCCCAGCTGTGTGAAAGTTTGTCCGTTACTTACCGACGGGCGGTGGTTCTTTGCGGGTACTCCGGCTTCCTCCACCAACCAAACTGACTGTCACCATATGAGTGAAACAACCTTGAGTGTGACATTAAGCCAAATCCCCCTTCCCCACCCTCTTCATCATGTTAGTTCAGTATTGAATGCTTTAGTCATAATTTCTTGAAATAAATCTATAAGGGACTACGTTGAGCATGTACAGTAAATATTCCAATAATTCAATAATAGGGTGTGCAATTTCCCATGCTAGACAGAAATACATTTTTTGGGAAAAAATGCTCAAAACGTTTTATATGTAATCCATTTCTTAGAGTGATCAACTTTATCAGGTGATTTGATCAGAATATATGATGCAAAATAAACGATTATGGGGACTGCACTATAACACTGACTATTTGTGATATTTCAGATGGAACAGAAGCCTCCCATATGCATGACAGCTGGGATGAGAACTACCAGCGAGGTTATGAATGGTGGTTGATGGTGGAAGCTAAGAAGGTAGATGAATCATTATGAAAACTACGATACATCATGGGAACATCTTACAGTTTTAAAACACTTCATTGGTCCATTCAAAATTTTAAAAAAAGATTTGATATTTTCATTGGCTGGTGAAAGAAGTGGCATCTAATCCCCATGTCATTGACATTTGGGGTAAAATCTTGATCCACATAAATTAAGGTAACTAGTAAATTAATTTGGATGTGTATAGAAATGACAATTTGGTATGGAGTATAACTCCCCCCATGAAGCAATATACATGAAAATACTTTTTGAGGGAAAGAATAATTTAGCCTTCAGTGGAAATTCATTACCCCTCTAATCCGTGGAGTTGCTCTTACCATCTGATCTATGCCGACCCATAGGTAACTCTGTGAATTGTCCCATTAAACGTCAATCCTTTCTCTCACTCTTCGAATGTGCACAACTAGCTTTATATTACAGAAATGACAAATGTATGGAGTATTGGATTGGCCTTACTTGAGATGATTCACATGAGTATCAAGTGTGGGTCGGCATAGCTCAGATTGGAGGGGTCGTGTGTTCGATCCCTGCTGGTGGCTAAATAACTATTTCTCTCTAAAAATATTTGCACAGGTATGAATCCCACGAGGGCACTCACTGACATGAATACTGTCAAGAGTATCCTATGCAGTTTCGAATTTTTTTGCTTTGGTGTTTTTGATACAATTCTGTTTGTGCCTTTTGTTTTTGTTTAGCGTAACCCGGACATCTTGCTGTATGGGCTACCATGGGCGTTTCCTGGATGGATTGGTGAGGGTACGTCCAGTCCGTACACAGACCCCGTCATCACATCTAACTATATTATCAAGTGGATCAAAGGAGCTCAGCAATACTATAACCTGACCATGGATTATATAGGAGTATGTTTAATCATATCATGTTGCTTGATATATAAAGATTGTAGTTATTTTCCTATTACAAACTTTAAGATGTGAGATTAGATATCATCTTATAGACCTCCTGCCCCTCTCCTCTCTTCAACCAGTGAATTACACTACTCTCAAATTTACTCTAGCTGCCAGGTGTGCCCTACCACTCAAATCTCGAATAGTCTTTCTTGTATGTTAACCTGTGCTGTATACAATTATTAAGCCTTTCAGGTTAACCCTCTCTGGACTCGTATCAGTACAATTGTACCGAGTCCGACAGAAATATAGTTCAGTGATTGCCTGTCTTTGACATACAAAAATAAAGAATTTCTAGGCAAATATTTTGATCATATTACATATTGTTATAAAGCTTGCAATATTGTCATTGAAACTATGTAGGCAATGATAAGTATTTTCTCGCTTCATTCATATTCACGACAGTGTGGATACCAGCTTGGATCTGTTAAAAATGTCGGTACAGGGGGAGTTAAATGCAGAATACATTTGACCATAATCTGGATCATTTGTAGAACATTTATCATGGATAAATATGTCTTAACTCAAAATCATTCTTTAAGTAAAAATGTTTTATCCATATTAAACATCCATGCGTCTAGTTCAGTTTCTCAGATTCTAAAAAAAAACCACTCCGAGTTTGTATGATATGTGTTAACCCTGGATGGTAAATCCTCTATCAATTCAATCACTCTATTAAAATTCATTCACCTCCAATTTTGGGAACAAAATTCAATCACAGGTTCTATTGTCACCATACAGCTGAAATATTGCTGAACGTGATGTTAAACCTAAATTCTCTCCCTCTCTCTCTCTCTCTCTCTCTAATACATTGATCACCCTCATATAAATCATTAAAACAATGCAGAAATACTTTTATTATCTTCGTGATTCTTAACCTTTTAAGCCAAAAAGGTAGTATTATGTGATGAAGATTTTTGTCTGCCCAATTTGATCACCTCTTGATTTTATGATGGGAAATTTCACTTTGTCGGATTGAATTATTACAGAATTTATCATTCTTCATTACATTTTCCAGGTAGGAAAATTCTGCATCTTACATGACTGCAAGTTCCAGTTTATAATTCTTCTCTTTCTAGATCTGGAATGAACGGAAGTATAATATAACCTATATCAAGGTAAGTTCATCTATAGTCATGGCCCATGAAGGCTTAATTTCTAATTTTCTGTCATTTTTTACCCCTCCTCTTGTGATGGCCTTAAAGTGTAACTGTGGTACTTTTGCAAGTTTACGCCATATCCAAGATAATCTTCCAAATTATAGAATTTATTCCTTTTTTCTCTTATTTTACGACTTTAATTTTTAACAATTTCACTGTTACTAATGTTATTATAGTGCACAGCGCCACAAGCATGTCGGAACTTGTGACGTTATTATCGAACAATAAACCCCGTAACAATGCAACATTGTTACAAAACTGTTCCATTCTGTGCATTGCCATGATGTCCCGCAGATGGTGCAGGACGCTCGAAGTATGACATCGTTAACGTCATCTCTGGCGTTAAAAGAGGCAGCGCAAATTTCTCTTCCACTACAGAAATCTGCCTTTGAATCCTCCGAGATAGAATATGAGTGAAATTTTAGGGTAAAACTTCACTATGTTTTGTTATTCTCATTGTTGACTTGAATATGGCATAAACTTACACAAGTGCCACGGTTACACTTTAAGCGTGTCATGCTTGTGGTGTGGCATAGGCGATGTATGTCTGTCTGCCTTTTTTATTTCCACAAATGTTTCCTCTCTGCATATCTCTATATAAGGCCATTGTCACTTGATTGGTAGTTTAGCACGACCTTGGTTTTTTTAAATGCACATGCTAGATGCTATAATTTTTTATTATTAATTATGAAATTGCAAACCAATTGTATACGAATATGAAGAAAATGAGTAAGTGTTATTCATGAAAATGTAAATCTCTCATCTATTTTAATTATTTGCCCTCAAAATATAGATGAGGGCTGGTCATGCTAAACAACCATTTAAGTGACAATGGCCTAAATGACACAGGGTGAAAAAACTAGATGATATATGGTGCCTAGGACATAAGGTCTGCTACCTTCTATTTGTGTGGGAGGCCCATTGGCCGAGTGATTTAGATCGCCGACATATGGTGCTGGCGATTATAGGCTCCTTACTCTGGGGGTCGCTGGTTTGCATGGGACTTGATCAATTTTCAGCAATAGAATCTGTGCTGTCCTAGGATAATGTTATCCCAAAATAATGAAAATACTGATATATTTTTGTTGCTTTAAACCTGATCTGCAGCATATTCCCAAATATATCGGCACTGATTCTTACAGCTGTGAAACTTGCACAACATCTCAGTGGACTAATTTTTGTCCCCCGACGTCCGTCCGTCCAACTTAGTTTCCGGACAATAACTTCTGGAAAACTGAACGGATTCTTTTCCAATTTAGTATGTGGGTACCTCACCTGAACATCTTGCTTGGGATTGGTTTTCACGCCGATCCGCATACAGGTGGCGCCACCTGGGGGCCAAGTTAAAATTTTGTTTCCGGACAATAACTTTTAAAAAACTGAATGGATTCTTTTTACCCCTCGTATTGTCGTCGTCAGCGTCGTCTGTCCGTCTGTCTGTCTGTCCATCTTTCTTGTGAACACGATATCTCAAGAAGAATTATAGCCAGGCATTGTGAATTCATACCACATATGTATTGGGTGAAGGGTCAGAAGCCTATTAAAAATGACTGACCTTGACCTATTTTATCAAGGTCAAATTCTAGTATTTGCTTTATTTTTGGAAGAATTAAAGCTGGGGTCTCCAAATTCATATTATATATGCAACTCGTGATTGACTAGAAGCTTATTCCAGTTGACTGACCTTGACCTATTTTTTATAGGTCATTTACTGTTTATTATGATATAACATGAAGAAATAAAGCTAGACTTTCCAAATTAATGCTATGCATACATCTGGCAAAGGTCCAGAGGTGTACTGAAGATTACTGACCTTGACCTATTTTATCAAGGTCAAATTATAGTATTTGCCATGTTTTTTGAAGGATTGAAGCTATGCCCTCCAAATTCATATTACTTATGTAACTGGTGATTGACTAGAAGTCCATCCAAGTTGACTGACCTTGACCTATTTTTTTCAAGGTCATATACTGTTTTTTTATGGTCTAACATAAAGAAATATATCTGGGCTTCCCAAATTAATATTATGTATACATCTGGCGAAGGTCCAGAGGTGTACTGAAGATGACTGACCTTGGCGTATTTATCAAGGTCAAATTTAATATTTGCTTTATTTTATGAAGGATGGAAACTGGGGTCTCCAAATTCATATTACTTATGCAACTGGTGATTGACTAGAAGCCTATCTCAGTTGACTGACCTTGACCTATTTTTTCAAGGGTTTATTATGGTCTGTCATGAAGAAATATATCTAGGCTTTCCAAATTAATACTATATGTATACATCTGGCAAAGGTCCAGACATGTACTGAAGATGACTGACCTTGACCTATTTATCAAGGTCAAATTTTAGTATTTGCTGGGGACTCCCAAATTCATATTGCTTATGCAACTGGTGATTGACTAGAAGCCTATCCCAGTTGACTGACTTTGACGTATTTTTTCAAGGTCATATACTGTATATTACGATATAACATGAAGAATATAGCTAGGCTTTTCAAATTAATAATATGTGTACATCTGGTGATGCTCCAAAGGTGTGCTGAAGATGACTGACCTTGACCTATTTTATCCGGGTCAGATTCTATTTCATGAAAGATTATATCTACATTGCCCAAATTTATACCACTTATGGCTGGACCTGAAGTCTATTGAAGAATATCACTGACCTTGACCTATTTTTAAAAGGTCAAATTCTATATGTTAAGTCTAAGATCTCCGAATCCATGTTCCCGATGCAATCAAGTTAGAATTGACTTGAAATTTTTGGGAGATGACTGACCTTGATCTATATTTCCAAGATAAAAGTACTTGATTTGATTATAAGCTTTTTAGAAGAGTATATTTAGAGCTAAGAATTCGGTCATGCTCTACTAGAACCTCGGGCCTTGGTAAAACCTGAACTACAGTCGACCCTACTAGATCAGATTTTTGTTAATCTAGTTCTAAAAATACACTGATGATATTATACATTGCATGATTGCTGGGTGTAGACAATAACTGATAGCCGAGGGGTATTGAAGCCCAATGGGCTATTTTTAAATTTGGTGTATGGGTACCTAATCTCAAGATCTCGCTTGGGATTGTTTTTCGCACCGATCCGCCTATAGGTGGCGCCACCTGGGAGCCAAGTTAAAATTTTGTTTCCGGACAATAACTTTGGAAAAACTGAATGGATTCTTTTCAAATTTGGTATGTGGGTACCTTGCCCCAAGATGTCACTTGGGATGGTTTTTCATGCCGATTCGCCTATAGGTGGCGCCACCTGGGGGGCCAAATTAAAATTTTGCGTCCGTCCGACCTAAGTTTCCGGACAATAACTCCTGAAAAACTGAACGGATTCTTCTCAAATTTGCCTCAAGATCTCGCTTGGGATTGTTTTTCACGCTGATCTGCTTGCAGGTGGCGCCAACTGGGTCTAAGTTAAAATTTTGTTTCCAGGCAATAACTTTAGAAAAACTGAAGGGATTCTTTTTAAATTTTGTATGTGGGTGCTTGGCCGCAAGATTTCACTTGGGATTGTTTTTCACGCTGACCCGCCTATAGGTGGCACCACCTGCGGGCCAAGTTAAAATTTTGTTTTCATACGATATCTTCTGAAATCCTGACCGGATTAGGACAAATTCAGTAATTGTGGGTACCTTGCCACTGGATCTTACTTGGGATTGCTCCGCATGCTGGCTACTGATAGTTACGGTTCCAAGTCAAATCAATTGTTTCAACGTCGGGGGACTTGAACCCCTCGGGTTTTCATGAGTATTATTATTCACAAATTTCTGTGGAAATCACCAATGCTTAAGATATTCTTTCTGGAGACTAAAGCACTTGGACTTGCTCAAGTTCTAGCAAACAGACTGAAGGAATAATATGCATCAGAGGTATTGGTGATTGATTTATATTTTGTATGAATTACCTTGAAATTTGGAAGTAAAATACAAAAATTGGTTTACTATAATTATGTGCCACAATGGAACTAGACAACTTCTTCCTCTTTCTTTTTTTTCATATTAATAATTGCAGATGGACAGCGCAGAGACCTGTGATGAAAAAGTGGGTCCTGTCACTTTTTTCCTCCAAACACATCCATGATATTTAACTGCAAACTTTGGCTGTATATCTCCACAGGCATGCAGAGATGGACTAAAACAAAATTTACAGTTTGGGAAATGCTGTCTTTCTAACTTCAATGGTTACCAAAATATTCAAGAGTGACCAGTTGAATTCCATGCACCTTTAACTATCTGCAGATGGAAAACATTGGTGTTAAAATCACATTGTAGTATAGTGACTGTGTACAGTTCAGACATTGTTTTCAGATGTTAAGAAAAGTTCTAGATGATGAGAACTTGAGGCATGTGCAAATAGTGGTAGCTGATGGAGGATGGGAGATAACTCTGGATATCTTAAATGACCAAGAGCTAGCTCACAGCAAACATTGGATTCATTGGGTGAGTACTTCAGCCTAAAGACTAATCAAGCAACTACAACATACTATAACTTTATGCTTTCAGACCTTGCGAAAAATGTTAGACCAAGAACAGCTGCAGCACGTGCGGGTTGTGGCGGCAGATGGTGGCTGGGGAATTGCTGATGATATTCTTAAAGATAAAGCACTGGCTGGGGCAGTTGAGTCTATAGGGTAAGTGCATGGTGATACCAGTACTATCCCATGTCACCTCTAAAACCTTTACCCCATTAAAGATGGAATGCAAAGGTTTTCCTGTTTTCTTTTTGATATTCTTAATGGGTTAGTTAATGATGGAACTATCATCCTATCTAGTTTCTTTGGTTTCATTTGAAGTATTTGGTCTCCTAGAAGCTTTAGAAAAGTCCCCAAAGTTGGTATCTGAAGCCTGGTCCAGTTCAGAAACGAAATCTGTATCGCTTGTCTGCCCTTGTTTGATTTTTGATGTCACATCAGACCACTTGGTGGACGTCAGTACTTGTAAAATTCAGTCTCTGGGAGACTGGTCTGACGTGACTTCACAATCAAGGAAAGATAAGCGACGACGGTTTGCAAATCAGAATTTAAAATTGAGAATCTAAAAACGTTTGCATTTCACCTGTAATGAAAAATTCCTCATCTCCCTGTTGTTTAAAGTCTGCAGACAAGAATTAGGTGTTATAAGAATTTGAGCTAAATTTTTCCAGACTCGGGACTACTTAAAGATTTCATCTCAATTTTATCTTAGTATTGGAGTTGATTATGTGTATTGTGTAAATTTACCTTTAGAAATCTCTAGAAATTGAACATTACAGTGAATATGAGTTCAAAAAATATGTGTTCAATAAACATAATTATGCCAGTATTTTGTACAGACTTCATGAAAAGGAGCTTGCAAGCCTCGAAATAAGCACTTCACATTTCTAATAAAACCCCTGCAAATCAAAGTGAGATGGTCCCTCTTCATATACAGATGTCATGTCAAAAGGTCATGAACGTTATATTTTCTCCTTCATGTCGTTAGCGTCCATTACCCAGGCACATTATCCAACCCAGCTGCCATAAAGACGGGAAAACAGCTGTGGGCATCTGAGGATTATAGCACATTTAATGACAATACTGGTGGGGGATGCTGGGCAAGGGTAGGTGGAACTACTGTCACTGTTTTTCTTTATTAAGGATACTGAACCCTCCAGACTGAAGTAGCGGGTGGTTGGTGGGCAACGGTTCCTGTTGCTTCAATGCATTTTGTTGAGAAGCAACAGGAACTTGATAATGTGATGTCTAGCACTGTAATATCACTTGTCTTTATTGCACAATGTAAGCGTCCTGTCTGTGTCTTTCGTGCTGTCCTCAGTATTTTATAGGGTGGATGGAGGGTGTCGGTTCCATGCTGCTTCAAAGATTTCTTCTTTGAAGTAGCAGGAATGCAACTTAGCTGGATGGTACTTACTTGGTTCATCGAGATATAGCTGAAATATTGTTGTAAGCGATGTTAAATTCTATTCACTAACTCACTCGTGGGTGGTTGGGTGGGTTCAGGTTCCTTTTGCTTCAATGCATTTTGCTGAGAAGCAACAGGAATTTGATAATGTGATGTCTAGCACTGTAATATCACATGTCTTTATTGCACCATGTAAACGTCCTGTCTGTGTCTTGTGTGCTGTCCTCAGTGTTTTGTAGGGTGGATGGACGGTGTCTGGTTCCATGCTGCTTCAAAGATTTCTTCTTTGAAGTAGCAGGAACACAACTGGACTGTGTGGTGCTTAGTTGGTTCGTCATGATATAGCTGAAATACTGTTGAAAGCGACATTAAATTCTATTCACTCAATCACTCCAGACTCACTGCATTTTTATTATGCAGCTTCAATATTTAACATTAGACTTTCCTTAGTAGATCAGAATATATCAATGAAAGAACTAGTCAGTCCCGTTAATGCCAGGGTTACTGATCAATGATTGATTTTAGCGAAGCGAGGCAAATGTATCGGCTAAAACCCTAAACGCTGTAGATGCCTAAACCACAAAAATCAGAAATTAAGCCTTGTTGTGAATTTCGGAGTAAATGGCATGCAAAACTGAACAAATTTGAAGATTGTCTCAAAGTTAAAAAAGACATTTACAAACAAAAGACATCACTTGTAAAATTGTAATTTACAATTGGCTCATTTGGCTATCATTCACACCTCATACATACAAAATTCCATCTCATAACAGTCCTCATGGATTTCATTTGTAATACCTGTAGCTATAGTTCAGCTGTGATCTATGTAACATTTCTTTTCAGATTCTGAACCAGAATTACGTCAATGGCATGATGACTGCGTGAGTGGTATTTTGACATTTCTTCCCCTTTGCTACTTTTAGCCAGATGATATTGTTGTCAGAATTGTTAATTCATCTATCTGCTGGTTTTCAAGCCCAAAATCCTTCGTAAACTGATTTTAAATATTGATTTTCTCCCTTTTTCTTTTGAAAAGTGATGAAATTGAATTTTCAAGTCTGAAAAGTACACAAGTAAATTGGCAAAAAAAAGTGTCTCCGAAAATCACGAAACTCAATTTTTTAGCCAAAACTCAATTAAAATTTTCTCCAAAACTCAATATTTCATATTTTAAAATTGGCCTAGAAAAAATTCCTGGTCTGCTATTATTATAAAGATGGTATTTCTTAATCAATCTTTTTATCCAGACCTTGTCACTAGCACCAGATCAAAATAGCTTTTCTTCTGTCCGTTGCTGTAAACTTGATATCTCTTGAATGATGGGAACTACTATGTTTACCAAATTTACACCATATACACATCTGTTCATGAACCAAGTTAGATCATGTGGTCAAAATTGATAAGAACAATTAGGTTTACACTTAACTCGGTATCTCTTTTTTAATGTTAGCCTGTCACACTTCAAAGATCATGACTATGTTTCTATTAACCATAGTGAATGTTCATGAAATGGTACACTTACAGAATTTCTGAGACTATGATCTGTATGTATATTTCATTTCTGAAGAGATATCGTCAGAGAGATTGAATGTAAATATACATGTGGGATTGAATGTTAACGGTGATTGAATGTAAATATGAAAATATAGTGATGTAAATATAGTGATTGAATGTGAATTTAATAATTGATTGAAAATAAATATAGTGATTGGATGTAAATATATGTAAATATAGTGATTGGATGTAAATATAGTGATAAAATGTAAATATATTGATTGAATGTAAATATAGCAAGTGAATGTAAATATAGTGATAGAATGTAATTATAGTAAGGGAATGTAAATGTTGATTGAATGTAAATATAGGGATAGAATGCAAATATAGTGATTGGATGTAAATATAGTGATAAAATGTAAATATATTGATTGAATGTGAATGTAAATATAGTGATAGAATGTAAATACAGTGATAGAATGTAAATATATTGATTGAATGTAAATATAGTGATAGAATGTAAATATAGTGAGTGAATGTAAATATAGTGGTAGAATGTAAATATAGTGATTGAATGTAAATATAGTGGTGGAATGTAAATATAGTGAGTGAATGTAAATATACTGGTAGAATATAAATATAGTGAGTGAATGTAAAAAAAGCGATTGAATGTAAATACACTGCATGTAAATATAGTGATAGAATGTAAATAGTACTGATTGAATTATTATGGAATTGAGTGAACTCTTCTGTTTTTCTCTGTTGAACAGGACTATTTCCTGGAACTTGATCGCCTCTTACTACGACGGTCTTCCTTTTTACCGAAATGGTCTTATGACAGCAGTAGAACCCTGGAGTGGAAACTATATTGTGGAATCCACTATATGGATGTCTGGTGAGTTTGAAATAGTTTCAGATGATTTGATAAATGCAAAAAGATTATCTGTGCATTTCCTGTAAGAATTTCAATGAATGTGATGGATCTACTGGTGTTTTTCAGCCCTCGGGCATATATATAAACATATTTGTTTTAATGTTGTAGCACACACTACCTATTTCACCAAACCTGGCTGGACATACCTCCTTCACGGGGCTGGAGTGGGCAAGTTAAGCAGTGGTGGTAGTTATGTGGCACTCACGAACGGAGACAAGAAAGAACTCACTATTGTCATTGAAACTATGGTAGGAAAACGATACAGATACCATACTGAGAATTCATCACTCAAAAGAAGTCCACCACAAGCTTATACGACACAAGGAAACCTACTATACAGTTGCAGACTAAGGCCTAACATAGGTTATAGGTTGATTCCCAGGCAATACCGCAGCCTTTTCAAATATGTGTTTTTAATACAAAAAATATCATATATAATAGAAATACATTAACATAAAACCTGGCTGTATGTTGCTCAGACCAGAGACTGGTTCATTTGTGATTTAATTCCTTGTATATTGGTGAAACTAGAGATGTTGTATATTCATGTACATGTACTTTTAATAACACATTCATTACCACATTTATTCTATTTCAGACTCATAATCACTCTATTTGTATTCGCCCCCGTTTACCAGCGTACAGCGTGAAACCACAGAATGCCACCTTCAAACTGGGTGGAAGCTTTGTAAGTACACAATTTGATTCCCAAATCTTAAACCTGTTTCAATTCTATGCCATTAATCTCCGTCAGGAAGATGATACAACGTAGAAAACGGAAGTTAAAACTAAAAGTTAGCTCCCCTAGCGGAGAGTTGTCCGCCCCTAGGAGAGCTCTCCCATCCCATCCCAGCAGGATTACTATATAGACTCTGCAGCAGCCATACTCGCCCTCTATTCTCTGTTGTACCTCGACCAGTACACATCAGGAAGGAAGTGTTTATACAACCTGGGTTGTTGTTGTAACGACCCTCAGTATCCTTATCGGTTTTGACTTGTGTTATTTCTTGTCGGAAATTCTTTCATTATTGTCGGAAATTCTTTCATTAGTTATGTCTGAGATTCCGATATCTAATGCATGTAATTCGTGTGTGAAATGGTGGTCCAGTTTGGACGCCCACACGGTTTGGTTTTCTTGTAAAGAGTTGTGTTATCGGCGAAGGTCGCCGAGTGTATATTAGAGACCCGTTAGCGTGGGGGAATTTCGCCCAGGCTAGTCGGGCTTACCTTTGCAGGCGTCTGGCGACCCGTTTCTTTCGGAAGTCGACAGACGTCTGTTGGGAATTGCTTGTAATTGACCTGAATGCTATCGAAGTTACGTTGCAATTATATAAATGTTTCCCATTGTCTTAGTATTCAGAACTCGCCCGCCTCTATAAATATACTATGGTAAAGCTGATACAGATACACCAGTGCACCACCCAGCCGAAAGACAGCCAAACATGACAAAATGTGCTGGCTCACCATGGCATGATCCAGCCAAACATGTCAAATACATGTCTATCACGTAGCCTGGCCATCTGCAAAGCGCAGTGCATGTGAAGAACAAGTCACTACCTTCCTATCACGTTGAAATTTGAAAATGGCAGACTAAGTCCAGGAAACACAGCAGTGCGCATGCACCGCTAATAACACGAACACTTTACGATATGTCGTAAATAAGGCGTCATCAGCTGCTGGGGTAACAGAGATGGAGTTTGACCACGTGCGTTAGGCCCCGCCCACTAGCTAACGACGCTTTCCTCTTTACGACATATCGTAAAGTGTTCGTGTTATTAGCCGTGCATGCGCACTGCTGTGTTTCTCGGACTTAGTCTGCCATTTTCAAATTTCAACGTGATAGGAAGGTAGTGACTTGATTTGGTGCTATTTACGTGCACTTGCGCTGCAGGAATGAGCCAGATACTTTGTGTCGGGGGAGAGAAGTATATTTGACATGTTTACAGCCCGTTAAATGCCATAGTCAATTGTACATTTTGTCATGTTTGGCCACGAAGAAAATGACGCTACTGATGTCTTTCGGTATAAGGATGTGCAACTCAGTCGTGGATACATGCACTGAGTTGCATATATGTGGCTAACTAGCGGGACGGTTCTACGTCTAGTTAGACAGCCTACATGTCTAGGTTTGGCTATGTATGCAGTCAAACCGGTTCCTTTGTCTACTCGACAAAGACTTCTCTAACCTGTCGTGCCTTAGCAATCCATTGTTCTCGTCGGACAATGAAATGCAGTGGGTTCGCATATCATGCTCGACCTCTCCTTTGTTTTTTTGTTTTTTTCACACTCCGTTACCTAAACAGAATAAACGTGTCTTGTCTGAACGCAGTTCTAAATCCGTTTCTCGTTTTATGGTGGGTTATTCAGACCTACCATTGAGTGTCAAAATTGCTCTTGCGGTTTCGTTTATCGATGAATCAGCGATTCTATAATAGCGAAATGACATGTTACGGGACTTCAATTTTAGGATTGAGTTGGGGTAACAAATAGAAACATCGTTTATAAATGTTTAATTTGTATTGGAAATATACTGAAAGTATTCACATTGACGAGGATGGTCACAAGTGATGATCTAAAAGACAAACCATTATTTTCATCTCATCAAATATTCTCAACTAGACTATTATCAGGTATGAGGTCAAACTGGTATAATGGTGGATTGAGACAGGTTGATTTGGTAACAGATAGAAACATTGTTTATAAATGTTTGATATTTCAATCAATTTCCATCGTTAAATATCCAATCTGTCGACGATTATTGCTTATTAAAATAGTGCATACTGCTTACGAAATCGGTGAGAATTAGACCGGGAATTCTAGTTCTGTTTTTCGGCCCTCCCGTTCTCCGGTATGCCGTTCTCGTACTTCGACTCGACGTTTTTCCTACACCGGTATCGTCGAGTTCATCTGTGATTCCTTTTTCTTCAGTGTAAAGTTAGGAACATACGTCAATGATGGTTTTTCGGATAATTTGGATGCGCTTTTAGCGTTGCTGCCGGATATGCCGTCTACTTCGAATAATCCTCGTATTAAATGTCAGACGAAGGAATACTTCCTCGCCGTATGTTGTCTCACCTATGTCATTTTTGTCAATGGTTCGATGGTGATTAAATTAATATTTTGGGGATAGGTTTTCTTTCACATTTCTGTCTTGTCAAAATTTTGTTTGGGCAAATTTGTAGACTTCACATGGTCTGTTTTTCCATCTGCCATGTGTTTATTGTCTTCGGACGTACGTCGCGAAATAAATTGGCTCTTGTCGGAGTTTTCAAAATTCTTATATCTTGAAATTATTACCCGATATACAGGGTGTATCAAAAAAACCGGAGTCCTAGTCCGATGACATATTTTTCATTGAGCAAAGGAGAAATCTATTTTTTTTTTTTGATTTGTCATCAAGACCGACCCTTTGGGACTGACCAGCTGAACAATTCAATGATCTGTGATCAAGCATGTTAGAACAATAGCTATTCTTCAATTATGAGTGAAATGTGACTTGCGCCAGATTTGGTTTACATCATTCGTTTGCCCTTGAAAGAAAAGAAATACGGTGTACAAATGAAATGTCTTTTATCCACTATGAATTCATGGACATTTTGAAAACAAAACGGTGTACAATTAAAATGTCTTTTAACTCTGAATTTAACAAAAAGGTGTACAATTCAAATGTCTTTTTAACAGACAATTGAATCTCAATCTTCAACGTGTCCTCCATTTCTCTGGATGCAGGTACGCGCACGTTCATTCATTGCCGCCACGGCCCGTCTGATAAGTGCCTGGTTCTGCCTCAGGTTGTCAACTTCTGTTATGATGCGCTGTTCCAGGTCATGAGATCTGCTGGAGGCGTGATGTACACCCTCGACTTTAGGTAACAGTTAAAAGACATTTTAATTGTACACCGTTTTGTTTCAAAATGTCAATGAAGTCAGAGTGGATAAAAGACATTTCATTTGTACACCGTATTTCTTTTCTTTCAAGGGCAGACGAATGATGTAAACCAAATCTGGCGCAAGTCACATTTCACTCATAATTGAAGAATAGCTATTGTTCTAACATGTTTGATCACAGATCATTGAATTGTTCAGCTGGTCAGTCCCAAAGGGTCGGTCTTGATGACAAATCAAAAAAAAAAATAGATTTCTCCTTTGCTCAATGAAAAATATGTCATCGTACTAGGACTCCGTTTTTTTTGATACACCCTGTATTTTCTAAAGTCAATATTAATCTCGGGCTTTCTGATAACACAGTCCTGCGTGATGGAGACAATGTGTATTCAATATCACGTCTTCACACGAACAGTGAGTTCGACCCGCTGTGTTTTGGTGTGGGTTTTTACGGGCTCTCGCGACCTCGTTTTTATTGCTCAATTTGTGACAGATTCGTACTTAGTTCCCGGCATTTCTGTAAGTCTGCCTTTTAGTGCTGAGATTTGAAGGCCGATGGTGATCTCTACAATAAACGATCAGGTTTGGTTTCGTTGATTCATGAATTTTATGCATTGAGTTTGTGTATATCTCAAGTAGGGTTGTAAATAGTATCCTCATCGGCGGGGTTTTTTCGTTTCTTCCCGCCGGAGAGATCTGATACTTTATTTGCAGCCGTCAAATTTTCATGTTGTTGTTGTTGTGTCTGTTCGGACTTGCAGTTTTGGTTGGTTCACCTTGGTCCTACCAAAATGTAATCTCTTGTTATATCAAGTATTATTTCGGGATATTTGATATCCTGTATTCAAGAGAGTCCTGACAGAGGTTTTATGTCTTTCATACTGACATGAATATGAAGCATGATTGTTGCGTTTGTGTTACATAACCACAACTCAACCCTATTTACTTCGACCCTGTGTCGCATCTTAATGAGCTTCTTTACTGATCTCTTTATGTAATTAAGGGTGTGTCGAACAACAATGAGATCACGTGCTGGTTTACGTGAGTGAGTAAACCTATTCACCCACTTATGCTGGTTTACGTGAGTGAGTAAACCTATTCACCCACTATGTGAAAGTGTGATTTTCTTGAAACACAATTATCTGATTATTACATTGCTTGTTTTATTTCACACCATGTTGGTTCCATCTGTATACTGTATTACGCTTATAATTCAGATGGAGTTATGCACTAATTTTAATTTCTTCCATATGAGAAAATTTAAAATTACTAGCGTGAGTGGAAAGGTATTGGCCGGCCAAGGATCAAGCCTAGTGACACGTGAGTCTTGAAGTCTTCTATGGTTTCTTTCTACCAGGTATGTATTACCGGTACAGTCTACTAGAGCATCAAACTGCTTTTTTAGTAATGTTTTTACTGTTCTTCTCGACAAATTGTTCGTGCTAGGTCATTTCAAATTATAAATTTTTGAATAACCTCACTTTCCTGCCGGCGAGAGACTTAAATGTATTTCCTCTCTTCGGGAATTTAAAATTCTTTAAGGATCTTTCTTGGTTACCTGGAGAATCTTTGTTCTGGATGTCGGTTGTGTGACTATTTGGTTATTAATAGTAACATTGTTGTAAATGTTTTATATTCTCTCCATATAAAACTCCAGTACTGAATCTCATGTACAGGAGACAAATTACATCGGGAGAGGTCATAATGTAACCATGTTCATTGATACATTATTCATGTTCACTGACACAAAGATCCATAATCCCATTTATCTCATTGAGCTTACATTTGGTGATTAACGCTACAAACATTTAATATGTTCATCTCTACTGCGTTTAAAGAGAAGGAAATTATTATAATCGACTTCGGGGTTACTGTTTGCAACGCCCTTCTGTTACGTCGTGTGCTTTTATAAGTTGTATCCTGCTCTATGATGAGCATGTATATACATTAAGTTGTTGTGAATGAGGAAATCACTACGTTGTTTATCATATACAACGTTTCTCGCATTTTCACATTACGCTTTCCTATTACACCTTGACGACATGTTCATTACACCGTCATGTGTCTCTCATACGCCTGTGCAATAACGCCGTTTGTCACGTCATTTCTTCATTTGCGAGTTGCATATTTTATATCCATTCATCGGCACTTCCTTTGATTCTCCATCGTCGATCGCCGGTGGGAGGGGAAGTCCGTTCGTTTGGCGTCAACTTTCCACTTGTATCAATTCCTCTCGGGTTTTTCACAATGTGATTTACTTAGGTTCGTCTTTACTCTACGAAGAGAGTTCTGTCCAGACCTTGCTGTTTCCAGTCTGGAGTTCAGAATATCAAAATTGTATTGGAATCAGCAGTATTTGGTTAAATACTGTTATATGGAATAGGTCTTTGGATTATGGACATAGATATTCTCTGAGGACGACGGCGGGATTGTGAATGACGGACTAGTCGCCTTTAATTGAATTCAGCACAGTGTTAACACAGAGCCATGTTGACTTTATCACACTAACATTATGTTGAGATCCAGTTACCTTAGGATTGTGCTTGATCAACACAATGTCTTCGTGGTGTACTTGTGGGACAGTTCTTCTGACTTTCTCCATCAAGTACTTTATTCCTATATTAACCGTTACACCAATGGTTAGACTTTGACATTATGGTTCTGTCATCAACCTTAAGGTTGTTTATTATATGTAGGATCTTACTCACTACGTTCCTATATTTGTCCTGGTGCCGAGGACGTGATCGTTCCCGACTCTATTCCCCTCGTAATTGACTTCATCCTTCACCAGGATAGGGAGTTTCATATTAGCACCATGGAAGGCTGTCGATCTGCTGGCATGAATTGAATAGGGTGTTACGTCTTACCTTGGGTTCCGACATTAGCCTTAACGATAATATCTCTCCTCTTATTCACGCCTTCGCATTACAGTCGCGTTGTACTCGCCAACTGTTACCGAAATGGGATATCGGTGTGGTTCTGTGTGCTCTGATTATACCACCTTTTTGAACCCTTAGAGTCCGCGTCTATAAAAACTGTGTCTTATAAGACGGCCGTCGTGGCGGCGTTTGATTTGGCGTCCAGACTGTCTATACTTCATGCTCTTGAAAGATCTTCTATGACCTGGACAGCGGATCGGTCCTGCATTTCTTTTCGGCCCATTCCTGATTTTATCGCCAAAATGAGTCTGTTCGTTCAGGTCCGTGCGCTCAACGTCGTACACCATTCCTGCGTTGTCAGACTTTGTACATGGACTCGAGGACGATCTTCTGCTATGTCCTGTTCGAGCCATCCGCCACTATCTTACTCGTGCCGATCCATTCGCGGCTCTCGGCTACGGTTACTCTGTCCCTTCGCCTATCAGCAAGGCTTGACTTTTAAAAAAAAAAAAAAAAAAGCCGCATAGTTGAAGAAGACCATATAATAGTCTTATCAATTGGCAGAAGGTAGATATACCATTGACGCCCCACTACTATCTTCTGCTTCTTCTAATGTGATTCGTGCCATCGCTGCGTCATGGCATGTATGGAAGAACTGACCCCTTCA
Source organism: Hanleya hanleyi (assembly GCA_036873755.1). NCBI lineage: Eukaryota > Metazoa > Mollusca > Polyplacophora > Lepidopleurida > Hanleyidae > Hanleya > Hanleya hanleyi. Next base: position 45,143 of record JAVTVY010019005.1, on the reverse strand, counting down.
TGACATTGTCCTGTCTTGTGCCTGAACAATTAACTCCACGTTCACTAATATCTGTCTGAGGAATATGACAGTGCAATCAATAGTGTGACCACGCTTGGGCCACTGTGGCTACCCAGCACGTTGTGAGTAATTTCAGAAAAAGAAGGGGGGGGCGGCAAAATGGTCACCATCGCAGCAAGACCGCCATCTTGCTGTATCATCTCACCTCATCTCATCTCAGTCATATTATTATTATTACATATATTATATGATAAGAGGCATCTCAGAAGGTAGAAATAAGTCAGTTGACCGGCCGTGGATTCTATAATCACCAATGAAGGCCTAACACCAGGATAGGGTTCACTCCTAACTGAAATTTGCTTCTGTTCTTCAGAAACTGACTTCCTTCTAGATGTCTCAGCTGGGTCACCTGTGCCTCAACTCACAAGACACGCGCTCCAGACCTAGTGTCAACAGTAGTGAAGAAAGTACAGAGAGTTGAAGAGAGCGCGGCTCACCCAGGGAGCAAGCTGGCAATTCCGGATATGCCGTCTACTTCGAATAATCCTCGTATTAAATGTCAGACGAAGGAATACTTCCTCGCCGTATGTTGTCTCACCTATGTCATTTTTGTCAATGGTTCGATGGTGATTAAATTAATATTTTGGGGATAATTTTTCTTTCACATTTCTGTCTTGTCAAAATTTTGTTTGGGCAAATTTGTAGACTTCACATGGTCTGTTTTCCATCTGCCATGTGTTTATTGTCTTCGGACGTACGTCGCGTAATAAATTGGCTCTTGTCGGAGTTTTCAAAATTCTTATATCTTGAAATTATTACCCGATATATTTTCTAAAGTCAATATTAATCTCGGGCTTATCTGATAACACAGTCCGGCGTGATGGAGACAATGTGTATTCAATATCACGTCTTCACACGAACAATGAGTTCGACCTGCTGTGTTTGGTGTGGGTTTTTACGGGCTCTCGCGACCTCGTTTTTATTGCTCAATTGGTGACAGATTCGTACTTAGTTCCCAGCATTTCTGTAAGTCTGCCTTTTAGTGCTGAGATTTGAAGGCCGATGGTGATCTCTACAATAAACGATCAGGTTTGGTTTCGTTGATTCATGAATTTTATGCATTGAGTTTGTGTATATCTCAAGTAGGGTTGTAAATAGTATCCTCATCGGCGGGGTTTTTTCGTTTCTTCCCGCCGGAGAGATCTGATACTTTGTTTGCAGCCGTCAAATTTTCATGTTGTTGTTGTTGTGTCTGTTCGGACTTGCAGTTTTGGTTGGTTCACCTTGGTCCTACCAAAATGTAATCTCTTGTTATATATTTCGGGATATTTGATATCCTGTATTCAAGAGAGTCCTGACAGAGGTTTTATGTCTTTCATACTGACATGAATATGAAGCATGATTGTTGCGTTTGTGTTACGTAACCACAACTCAATCCTATTTACTTCGACCCTGTGTCGCATCTTAATGAGCTTCTTTACTGATCTCTTTATGTAATTAAGGGTGTGTCGAACAACAATGAGATCACGTGCTGGTTTACGTGAGTGAGTAAACCTATTCACCCACTTATGCTGGTTTACGTGAGTGAGTAAACCTATTCACCCACTATGTGAAAGTGTGATTTTCTTGAAACACAATTGTCTGATTATTTACATTGCTTGTTTTATTTCACACCATGTTGGTTCCATCTGTATACTGTATTACGCTTATAATTCAGATGGAGTTATGCACTAATTTTAATTTCTTCCATATGAGAAAATTTAAAATTACTAGCGTGAGTGGGAAGGTTTTGGCCGGCCAAGGATCAAGCCTAGTGACACGCGAGTCTTGAAGTCTTCTATGGTTTCTTTCTACCAGGTATGTATTACCGGTACAGTGTTCTTCTCGTGCTAGGTCATTTCAAATTATAAATTTTTGAATAACCTCACTTTCCTGCCGGCGAGAGACTTAAATGTATTTCCTCTCTTCGGGAATTTAAAATTCTTTAAGGATCTTTCTTGGTTACCTGGAAAATCTTTGTTCTGGATGTCGGTTGTGTGACTATTTGGTTATTAATAGTAACATTGTTGTAAATGTTTTATATTCTCTCCATATAAAACTCCGGTACTGAATCTCATGTACAGGAGACAAATTACATCGGGAGAGGTCATAATGTAACCATGTTCATTGATACATTATTCATTTTCACTGACACAAAGATCCATAATCCCATTTATCTCATTGAGCTTACATTTGGTGATTAACGCTACAAACATTTAATATGTTCATCTCTACTGCGTTTAAAGAGAAGGAAAATTATTATAATCGACTTCGGGGTTACTGTTTGCAACGCCCTTCTGTTACGTCGTGTGCTTTTATAAGTTGTATCCTGCTCTATGATGAGCATGTATATACATTAAGTTGTTGTGAATGAGGAAATCACTACATTGTTTATCATATACAACGTTTCTCGCATTTTTCACATTACGCTTTCCTATTACACCTTGACGACCTGTTCATTACACCGTCATGTGTCTCTCATACGCCTGTGCGTCATTCTATTACATCGGTTAGACGTTTCCGGTACGCCATAACGCCGTTTGTCACGTCATTTCTTCATTTGCGAGTTGCATATTTTATATCCATTCATCGGCACTTCCTTTGATTCTCCATCGTCGATCGTCGGTGGGAGGGAAGTCCGTTCGTTTGGCGTCAACTTTCCACTTGTATCAATTCCTCTCGGGTTTTTCACAATGTGATTTACTTAGGTTCGTCTTTACTCTACGAAGAGAGTTCTGTCCAGACCTTGCTGTTTCCAGTCTGGAGTTCAGAATATCAAAATTGTATTGGTATCAGCAGTATTTGGTTAAATACTGTTATATGGAATAGGTCTTTGGATTATGGACATGGATATTCTCTGAGGACGACGGCGGGATTGTGAATGACGGACTAGTCGCCTTTAATTGAATTCAGCACAGTGTTAACACAGAACCATGTTGACTTTATCACACTTACATTATGTTGAGATCCATTTACCTTAGGATTGTGCTTGATCAACACAATGTCTTCGTGGTGTACTTGTGGCACAGTTTTTCCGACTCTCTCCATCAAGTACTTTATTCCTATATTAACCGTTACACCAATGGTTAGACTTTGACATTATGGTTCTGTCGTCAACCTTAAGGTTGTTTATTATATGTAGGATCTTACTCACTACGTTCCTATATTTGTCCTGGTGCCGAGGACGTGATCGTTCCCGACTCTATTTCCCTCGTAATTGACTTCATCCTTCACCTTCACCAGGATAGGGAGTTTCATATTAGCACCATGGAAGGCTGTCGATCTGCTCTGGCATGAATTGAATAGGGTGTTACGTCTTACCTTGGGTTCCGACATTAGCCTTAACGATAATATCTCTGCTCTTATTCACGCCTTCGCATTACAGTCGCGTTGTACTCGCCAACTGTTACCGAAATGGGATATCGGTGTGGTTCTGTGTGCTCTGATTATACCACCTTTTGAACCCTTAGAGTCCGCGTCTATAAAAACTGTGTTTTATAAGACGGCCGTCGTGGCGGCGTTTGCTTTGGCGTCCAGACTGTCTATACTTCATGCTCTTGAAAGATCTTCTATGTCCTGGACAGCGGATCGGTCCTGCATTTCTTTTCGGCCCATTCCTGAATTTATTGCCAAATGACTCGAGGACGATCTTCTGCTATGTCCTGTTCGAGCCATCCGCCACTATCTTACTCGTGCCGATCCGTTCGCGGCTCTCGGCTACGGTTATTCTGTCCCTTCGCCTATCAGCAAGGCTTGACATTTAAAAAAAAAAAAGCCGCGTAGTTGAAGAAGACCATAAAATAGTCTTATCAATTGGCAGAAGGTAGATATACCGTTGACGCCCCACTACTATCTTCTGCTTCTTCTAATGTGATTCGTGCCATCGCTGCGTCATGGCATGTATGGAAGAACTGACCCCTTCATGACATTGTCCTGTCTTGTGCCTGAACAATTAACTCCACGTTCACCTATATCTGTCTGAGGGATATGACAGTGCAATCAATAGTGTGATCACGCTTGGGCCACTGTGGCTACCCAGCACATGAGTAATTTTAGAAAAGAGGGGGGGGCGGCAAAATGGTCACCATCGCAGCAAGACAGCCATCTTGCTGTATCATCTCATCTCATCTCATCTCAGTCATATTATTATTATTACATATATTATATGATAATAGGCATCTCAGAAGGTAGAAATAAGTCAGTTTGACCGGCCGTGGATTCTATAATCACCAATGAAGGCCTAACACCGGGATAGGGTGTACTCCTAACTGAAATTTGCTTCTGTTCTTCAGAAACTGACTTCCTTCTAGATGATCTCAGCTGGGTCCTCTGTGCTTTCAACTCAAAAGACACCTGCTCCAGACCTAGAGTCAACATTAGTGATGCAAGTACAGAGAGTTGACGAATGTGTAGCAGGACCCAGGGAGCAAGCACGGTCATTTCCAACGCATCGTTCATCACTCCAAGTATGGTGACTTGACCCAAGAAGCTTGCGGACTGAGAGTGGTGTGGACTTGGCGACCCTCTAAGCTCAGCCAGTATTCGCTCTCCCCTGACTTAAGGTCGACCAAGGATCTCCCTGTATGCAAAGGCCTGTTCGTTTTTACTCCCCCTAGTCATACAGAGTCTACCAAGTAGGACCTTCTGCTGCCGATGTTGCCCCGGGTATCCTTACAACTTGGTGGAATTGTGAACCACGCCACGAACACTGCTACATGGATGGAGACAATCAGAAGATAAGTAGAACTGTATCAATTCCTTCAATTACCCTATGCGTCTTTGACCAGGGTTTAACTTGTTGAGTAATAATGTCTCAGATTTATACCCATGTCTGTGTCGTTCCAGCGATTACTAGTCTGCTATGGGAGTTACCACAAGGCCGAGATTCCCGCCTCCATATGTTGGTACTGTGGCATAGAATTGAAACAGGTTTAAGATTTGGGAATCAAATATCAAACATTTATAAACAATGTTTCTATTTGTTACCAAATCAAACCTGTTTCAATTTGATTGGCCCTCCCTCCGTCCCCTCATGCCGGCCTTAAACACTACAGGTCTCGGTAATTATAATGAGAATAGAGGGCGAGTATGGCTGCTGCAGAGTCTATATAGTAATCCTGCTGGAATGGGATGGGAGAGCTCTCCTAGGGGCGGACAACTCTCCGCTAGGGGAGCTAACTTTTAGTTTTAACTTCCGTTTTCTACGTTGTATCATCTTCCTGACGGAGATTAATGGCATAGAATTAAACAGGTTTGATTTGGTAACAAATAGAAACATTGTTTATAAATGTTTGATTTTTAGTCTGATAATTTGGTTTGAGAGGTATAGAGGGGTCTCACTTGTCAGTCCAGTAAAGTATGAAATTCAATAACATTACTGTTTTTTCTATAACAAATGATCAGACCGATACTATAAACAATAACAAACCACAGTTTCAAAAAAAGACAGTTTTCAATAACAAGCACAACTGCTACTGAAAACATTAACACAAATCTTTACTTTTACCTGATTTTAGGAGTTACTAAAACAGTAACAAAGAAATGGAATTCTTTATAGGAGTTACTTCCCATGAAGAGTATTGGACCACCTTTTCGATCTCAAACGAAGGATTTCAACATTTAAAGAAGGATATCACATGACTATAGACATATTGAATATAACATAAATTAATTAAGCATCACGGAAAATTGTAATTGGGTCAATTAGCCTAATTTTAATAGAAGTTCTAGTTAAAAAAAAAAGTTATATATAAACGATGCCCAACCAGCAAGGGTCCAGTTCCAACACCACAATTGTTTCCAATTCTTTTCACGCAGCCGATTTTATTGATAAAAAATTCTTCAGATCCAGTTTGTGATGTTTGTAAAATAAACTAAACAATTTGTGAACAATAAAATTCCATCGGTGGCAGAGAAGAATGGAAATTTATTCCTGACCATGATCATTTTTCAATTTTTGAGATATTCATACCATCGTTACAGTAGTAAAACTCGACGACTATGAATCCCTGGTCAACACGTGCAAATTAGCTTCGCATGTGATAACATTTTTATTACAAACAGGATCTACTAAAAATCGGGGGTGATTGAATATATTGCAACTTTCTATCGTCTTTTTCTCCAAATATCATGGGTGATCGATTCCCGATACGGTAATCGTTTTATCAGAGGAATTACCGTACTTCTCTTAAAGGTAATATCCAATGTTTCAGATTACAATATCTAATAGCCGGACAACGTTGCTGGATATAATTCAACTTGATCATCTAGGCAATGTCATTATCTGGTAGTACAGCATAACAATATTATAGGTGGACCACCTTATAGATTCTCAGCCATGTAGAGGATTAACAAAATATGCATTTATTAATTTGGGGATACACCAAAGCTGTTGGCCGCCTTCTATCAGAATGTTCTATCAGGTCACCTTACAGCAAGGCTAGGCTGCACACACAAAAATACTATATTTGAACTTCTAAAGGACATTCCTCACCTTGCTAACATATTTATATGGGAATTTGAATACATTGTAAACCATTGCAGGGTATTTGCTGTGGAAACAAGATACAATCACTGTCACCATTTCTCTGAGTTCTTTCAAAGTACATGTACTCTCATAATTACAATTTTTATGAACTGTCTTACAGGCTGGGATTACATCACTGAATGTTTGGTACAGTAAACTAGGATTTGGTGGGACACCTAGCACTTTCTTCCAAGAGATGAAACCAATGCAGGTAATTTTCTAGCAGTAACAACAGCCCTGTCCAAAACAAAATGGTTTACATGAAAATGAAACGGTTTACATTCGTACAAAGCATTCTTACAGTCTTGCATTCCCTAATAAGAACAAGTTTTCACCCCTCGGCCAAATTTGGCCTAGGGGTATTGTCGTCATCATGTACGGCTGTCCGTACGTACGTCCGTCCGTCCGTCCGTTACCGCGATATCTAAAGAACCGTTTCATGCATGGCAACCAAACTTGTTACATCTATTTATCTTCACGTAAATCAGAAGCCTATCGAAAATGAGTCCTCTCGGACAATATTTTGCAGAGTTATGCCCCTTTTTACAAATAAAAATCCATTTATGATTTGTTATTGTGATAATTTCAGAACTGTTCCATATACAACATCCTAACGTGATACAGTTGTTTCTCTTGACCTAAACTAGATGCCTATCGAAAATGAGTCGTGTCAGAAAGTATTTTGCAGAGTTATGCCCCTTGTATAATAAAATCCGTCACCGCGATATCTACAGAACCATTTCATGCATGGCAACCAAACTTGTTACATCTATTTATCTTCACGTAAATCAGAAGCCTATCGAAAAGGAGTCATCTCGGACAACATTTTGCAGAGTTATGCCCCTTTTTACAAATAAAAATCCATTTATGATTTATTGTGATAATTTCAGAACTGTTCCATATACAACATCATAACGTGATACAATTGTTTCTCTTGACCTGAACTAGATGCCTATCGAAAATGAGTCGTGTCAGAAAGTATTTTGCAGAGTTATGCCCCTTGTCTAATAAAATCCACTAATTCCTATGTTAAGTTTGCATATAATTTCTATATCATGTTTGTATACTATCACATTTATTTATTGATTGGATGACTGATTTATTGATTTATTCTCTTACACAATGCGAAGAATGCCTGCAAATCTGTTTTGAAAATGACACTAGATGCCTATCAAAAATGAGTCGTGTCAGAAAGTATGCCCCTTGTCTAACAAAATCCACTAATTCCTATGTTAAGTTTGCATATTATTTCTATATCATGTTAGTATACTATCACATTTATTTATTGATTGGATGACTGATTTATTGATTTATTTTCTTAGACAATGCAAAGAATGCTTGCAAATCTCTTTTGAAAATGACATACATGTCCCATTTAGTATACATGTACTGTATTTATCTAGCCATGTGTACTGTTGTTTTGGTGAGACACCGATACAGCTCTTTCAATTTATTCCAGAAACAAATTAATTTAAGGGAGGAAAACTTTTCTTTTTTTTCAAAGAAAGTACACTTACAATACCAGGGGTAAATATTTCTTCCCACAAGCCAATCAATTGGTAGAGACACCCTTACATTATAATAGCTGGGGTTCAGAGCCGAGGGGTTTCGATAGCGCAGCTTCATGTTGTTCACTGGACTGAGAAGATCACAAATTACGTACTCTTGAACTGTGCAATAACTCCGCTCCATTTTGTAACAATTCTCCTGTAAAAGCCATGCATAAGGCCGCTAATAATTAATGGTTCATTTCCCGTAACCAGCCCTCAACTATATTTTGAGGGCAAATAATTAAAATCCATGAGGGATTTACATTTTCATGACTAAAACTTGCTTATTTTCTTCATATTTGTATACAATTGGTTTGCAAGTGTATTTTTACAAGCAAAGTTACGAGAAACAAACAATTAATTAACAATGGCCTAAACTTGGTTGTACTCCATGTAGGGAAAGTGCTGTGTTTTTGTTCATCACTGGAAAACTGCTTTAGATAAGAAAGAATATGTAGGAGCTGTTTTTATGGACCAATCCAAGGCCTTTGATACACTATCACACAAACTACTTACAGCAAAGTTTGAAGCGTACGGCTTCTCTGAAAACGCGGTATGTCTAATTCAAAGTTATTTGAGCAACAGACAACAAAGAGTGCGTTTGGGCCAAACTGTCAGTTCCTGGTTACCTATTTTATCTGGTGTGCCTCAAGTCTCCATACTGGGACCTGAATGTTTTAATGTTTTTATCAATGACTTCCGGATATCAGCATCGAACATACTGAAAATTAATTATGCTGACGATAATTCCTTGTATGACCATAAACCATCGATTGAAGAACTGTTATCTGTTCTAGAATGTGAGACTAGGAAAGCTGTCGGTTGGTTTGAGGACAACTGTATGATTGCAAATCCTGACAAATTTCAACTCTTTATTATCAGTCCTAAAGCGGAAGTGTTAACGCATACAATGAAATTAGACTCGCTTGAGAAAACGAGTCAGAGTCAAGCCACTGTACTGGGTATAACTCTAGATCACTTACTAAACTTCGGTGAACATGTTTCCAAGGTGAGGACCAAAGCAAATAGATCATTGAGTGTGCTAAAACGTTTGTCTGCTTATCTCACTGAATCTGCCAGAATGGATATTTTTTGGTGTTTCATATTGTCGTATTTCAACTATTGCTCTCCAGTATGGCACCACTGTCGTCAGAAAGACAAACTTTCTCTGGAAAGAATCCAGAAAAGGGTTCATTTTCAACGATTATGTGTCACCGTATGAAATATTACTGGAGAAAGCAAATGTACCATCTCTCGTAATCAGTAGAGAGAAAACGATTCTTCTTGAAATCTTCAAAACACTTAACGACCAAAACGCCCCATACATGAAAGATATATTTCAATTACAGTATTCTAGACACTCACTCAGGGATGACAGAAAACTAAGCATTCCCAGGGTACGAACGACAAAATTTGGTTTAAATTCACTAAGATATTACGGTGCCAAATTATGGAACAGTCTACCTATCGAAATTAGACAGTCGTCAACATTAAACACGTTCAAAAGTAGAATCAAAGATTTTCAAGGTATGAAATGCAAATGCTATCTCTGCTCAAAATAAATATCACGTTTACAATTTATGTGATAGAGTTACAGGACTATTTTAGCCATAATGTTTTATGTATATATTTTATATTGTTATTTTATGTGTTTTATTGTCTTCCAGTCGACAAATAGCCATCAGTGCTAATGTTTTTAAGTTGTACAAGTTCGACTTTAAATAAATATTTGTATCTTTGTATCTTGTAGTCCACTCTCATGATCACATTTTCACTTCTTACAAAAAGTTGATATCTTTAGTTTGCCCTTGTTTATGCATATGTCATGTATGTTCATCATGTGTGTGCTCTCTTAAAAGAACTTCAATTTCTTTTTACACTTTCAAGGGCCCTTAACATTGTAATTAAAAACTTGAAATGAGTTTTGAAATGGGTTACATCTACACTGTATTATTATCAGTGTTGGAACTTGTTCACCGTTTTGTTTTTCCTTCAAGGCATGAAATTTCTAATGATTAAGCTTCAGTACCACTACCAGTACCAATGTTCAATGAATTTAGATTGGAAATTAAAACTCAGAATAAAAAATATATTCATTGCTTTGTGCATGTGACGAATAAGCTTTGTACAGTATTGATGCAAAAACTTTTTTCTGAGTTCTTGATAAATATTTCCCTTGCATTACACAATCAAAGTTTGTCTTTTTAGAAGTGAAAACTGAAAAGTTGGCAACAATACTTATAAAACCTGTATTGACAGTTGTACGTTGGTTGTGATTTGACCAGGTGACTGGTGGTGTAATAGAGCTAAATTTGGGACTGGATGAAGTGTACACTCTGACCACTGTGATGAATTTGACGAAAGGGAATGCGGGTGAACCACCCTCGTCTCAGCCATTCCCTCTTCCTTATATGGATGACTTTGATGGTAAGGCTCATTATTAAGAAAAAAATTCTGCAGGGACAAAGTTGAACATCCAGGCAGCTCTACAAATGAAGGTTGATTCAATACATATAGGTCACAGAAGTATACCCAAGGTCAGTGAGGTGATCACTGTGGCTACAGTAAAAGGCCCATTCCATGGCCTAGGCCAACATTTATGCAATCTTGACATCATTACCTCTGTCATGATTCAGACAGGTCCTGGGAATGCTGGAAAGCAGACATTTGGTGAGCAGTGGGCTTTTAAGTTATCCAGCCCAGAGCATGAAGGGTGAACATGAAATTAGTGTTACAATCTGTGAAATTTAAAATTTTTCATCTATGACAAAGTCTGATATTTAAATTGCATCACAAAGTATGGGAGAGCTATAACATGATTAATCCTATTAGGCCTGGTCTGTCCCAAGCCTTGGCTTGTTGGGGCGGGGGGAGGAAACCCAGTTGACCCATTTACTGTCTTTACCCTGAAAGTTTTCATACCAAATATTTGGGTCAGGCTAGATTAAAAACAATAATAAAATAAAAATAAAATGAAGATGTCCACCATGACCGCGTCATTATGACATCTTTTCAGAAGCCATTTATCGCCTATTTTTGGGACTCATTACCCGATTTTTTTCATTCTTCACTATTTTCTCTCAAAAGCAAGTTAACGTGATACAGAATAATTAGTTTTGGCAAAATAAATGGTTTTTATGCCATTTTAGGTAAGAAAAATGTGGGGAAAATAGAGAAAAGATTAAATGAAAGCATCCAAGGCTGCTAAAAAACAGGGAAGGAATTGGTCCTGTTCAATCTATTTCTGATGTGTCTCTCGTTGCATACGTGATGTGAATTTGTGAAGCTTAGCTCTAATTATTGAAGATACTTCAGCAATACTGTAAAGAAAGTCTAGGCAAATGAGAGTTGCATATGTGGTACCAGTGGACGATGGAAACAATTTTGTTGAGGCGTTCAACTGTTATCACAATTGTTTGACAACCCAATGAAATTACCTTTCCCCGATAAAGAACACAACACCGAAGATTAAAAATTGTATATTATCTGAACTAAACAAGATAACATTTTGGTAGTAACCCTACAATATTGCAGAGGTCGGTGTCCGCATCATAGTGAACATTGTTGCCCAGGAAGCAGATCGGCTTTCATTCATGGTTTATGTATTCATGCACACAGCAACCGGCAGCCAAAGCTCAATGACATTGTTATTGTAGACATGTACAAGAATGAAGTCACTGAATCTGATTCATATTCATAATTTATTTGTGTGGCAATTGACAACCAGAAAATAATATAAGTAGCCTATAGGTCTTCTTCAAGATTACACGTATGCCTACCGGTACATCGAATAATTATTTTAAAATCCATTCAGCAATTGCACACAGAAAAAATACCCTTACGTTACTAAAAAATTCAATCACAGACACAGAAAACCATTATTAACATCAAAAAATAAATTTACCTCCACTGCCTGGCCCAAACGGAAAATTATTTTGTCAACTTCAACAGGTCAGAGCAAAGCACTAAGTGGGGTATATATCCAATCTAATTAAAATTAAATCCTAACTGCTTCCCCATTTGGATATGTCGCTGTTAGGATCTAACCGGCTTGCAGTAAGGCGCGTGTTGACCGATCCCGAGAGGTTTTCATAGTGCTTTGAAGGGAACGTAATGACAAGTGCTTTCTGGTTGGCTCAGCCGAAGCACACGCCAAGCTGTGGGGGAATCTTCTGACGTTGCCGCCCACCCGCCAGGTTGGCTCCATAATGCGGGGTAGAATTATGGACTCGTCCTTGACGTAACCTTGAGTCCATGAACCTATCCCCCCTGCCCGACTCAAGTAAAGTAGTTAAAATGCGGTTGTGATGTCATAAGACTATTAAATATTCATGAGCTGGGCGCTCCGAACACAAAATTCAATTGAAATCAGTAAGATCCTACATAGCGACATATACGATTGGGGAGCATTGATAGGATATTAATTTATTAAGATTGGGTATATATCCCACCTAAGATATTAAATCAAAGTTTGGATATTGAAATATATCCTAATTGGGATATTTTCACCGATTTTCATACTAAACGGCAATGTCGGATTTCGGCATCAAAACTACCAAAAACAAGATAGAATCTACTTCACAAAACTGACAATACGATTGTATAATTTTGCTGACCTTTTCTCGTCGACATTATTATCTGTGCAATTGCAATTACGTGCAATACTTTTTGATGCTGTTGTTGCAGTATACTTCCCATCAATAACCACTGTTGTATGTCTTTAAACGAACAGAAGAACTACTAGCACAATATGCCAGCTTGAACATATGGAAGTATGAAAAAAATATTCAAATTGCGATATTTTATCCCAATTGGGATATATATCCCAGTTAGTCCTTTTCCCTGACCTGTTCAACGAGCTGCCATTACGGATATGGTAGAATCAAGAACATTATTTTTGCTGGATGACAAATGATGCAGGACGATAAGATCAGTCAATGTGAAAATTGCAGTAAAAAGGATGCTTTCGCTTGATGAAATAAATCAAGTTTTCCTTGCAAGAAATGTTTTCAAACTTAGCACACAAAACGGCGGCTTTCAGTCATGCCATGTGCATGCTTTCAGTCACGCAGTAGCGCGGAAACTTGCAACATTCATTTATTTGATAATATTAACACGTGTGCGCCGGGAAACAAGTAATGAATTCAGTGACGGGTATAAAACGTTTTACACACCTCGATCTGTCCGAATGTCACACTCGCACAGCGTCAAAACTCTCCAGTCGACTGATGGAACGAAAACGAAACTGCCTCCTTGTCTCTCCTTTTCAAACTCTCTCACCGGGACTGCACTATAATTTTGGCAGTGCGGTTCAGCCGATCTTAAAACATGACGTCTTTTCGTAAATTCGGTGTATTTCATTGGCTATCAGAACCGAAGATGAAGTGGGCATATTCCGTGACTACGACCTGTGCCATATTGACCAGTTTACAGACAAAACACAATCTTTCGAAGAAAATCTCTCAAGATATCAGCAGAAGTGTTGTCCAGGAAACGCATTCGACATATTCTTCAATATCTGCACCTAGAAACGGCTCGTCGTGAGATTAATTCAGAGAAATTATTCGAAACTAGGTCGAACTACTTCATAGCGCATTCAATAAACGGAGTGACGCGGAACTTTCAGTCATTCTCTCATTTTGCGCAGGGATGTTGTAATGAAAATCATACCGCTTGGATAGATCGCACCTCTGAAATTACCCATAAGCCAGTTCACCTAGCATGGCAAGAAACAGGGAATTTTCCCTGTTTAAAAATTACTTTCTGAGGATACCTCATTGCCGCAATTGAAATTTTCTCATGTTTCTTCCCACCTAGGATGACGCAAATAGTCTCAAAATGATGAAAATGGAATTGATGCAAGAGTCTGAAAGTTTCAGCTTTCTTCGTTCCAGAGAAGCAGTGAATGATTGATAAGGTGGGGGGGGGGGGCTAGACAAGATAGGGTTAATGTTCTATCCCAACACCTGAATCTCCCTTTGGTTTAAGTGTCTTTTGAAGTCATTGTGTGTGTTGTTTTTTTTTGTTAGATTACAGTGAACATTCAGAGCCAAACAACTTTGCCCAGCAGATTGGTCAATGGGAGGTGGTAAATGTTGGCCCTCCATACTTTGGTGTCATCCGTCAGATGGTGCTACAACGCCCGGTCACCTGGTGTGGTACAGAGGACGTTAATAAAACACTCAACATTATTGGAAGTTCGAACTGGTAAAAACTAATAAATAAAGTTCTGTGATTCCCCAAGTACACGTATGATTCATTGATATGATTTAATCACCTCATGAACTGATGACAATAAATGCAGTTTTCAATCTAGAAATGTCGATACATACCTATCTTTTACATTAATCATAGTCTCGTACCTAAAAGGAGGAGATTTTTCACCTATTATTTTTGTCTGTAGGACGGATGTTTATGTGTTGACACAAGCCTTTGTGGGAATTGTGAATAACACGAATGGTGTCTACGTGGCAGCCAGAATCAACAAGGCCGGATGCTTAGCTGCATTAGCTGATGGTCTATTCTTCTTCCTGTTCCCTATGAAGAAGAGCTGGCAACTGACAAATGATCTGGGTGAGTTTTGCTTGATGCATCTTTCACAAACAAAATGAAATCAGACTGGAATTGTGTTGTTTTGTAGATTAAATTTGAATTAATGGAAGAAAACCACATTTATAATTTCATCAGAAAACATTTGTTGCAGTAAAGTTGAAGAATAAGAATTGATACTAAGTATTGACTGGTGATATGAGTTCATGCCAGTTTATGTAGATCAAAAAGTGATAAAGGTGAAATGCAAAGGTTTTTAGATTCTCCTCATCGTATTTTATTATATAGGTTGAATGATGAAAGAAATAGTGGTATATCTACTAAATTTGAAGTAGTTTATCTGCTATAAGCTCAAAAATTTGGTACCCCAGGCCCAGCTGAATACCGATTTGAAAACTGTCATCGATTATCTTCCGTTGATTGCGATGTCATGTCAGACCAGCCTCTCAAAGACTGAACATTACAAGTACAGGCCTTATTTTTTCAAAATCTGGCGTGAACGATTTACCGTTCGCGTGATTTTTAGCGTACGTAACCGATCGTTCGGTTACGCACCAACTTCGTTGCATAACCGATCGGTTACGTGAAAGGTTACGTAAATTTTCGAAACAATTTGGAGCCACGTGTGGAAAAATCAAACCAGACACGGCTTACTCCAAATAAAACGTATTATTTCATTAATTATTTCACGTGAGTTCGGTGTTTATTACTAAAAAATACGCTTAGTTATGTGAAGATCGTCTACAAATGTAAAACAGAGCGTCATTTATTCAGAAAAGTTTGTTGAAACGCGTAAAACGCACCTTGTTTACAAGCTTCTGCAACGAAATCCCGGAAGCCCCTCCCCACGTTAAAGATATCAAATTGAAGGGCAACAACTCTGCTTTCATTTCAACACAACCTTATTTCAGGTCAATAGTAAAAATGCGTCGATTTTATTGGGTGAAAATGGTCATGTGTTTCGAATCCTTCTCATTCAACCCCAATAAACCCGCGAATAATGCTGGTCACCTGACGTAACCCGACTTCCTGATTGGTCAAACTGCTCCAACTGCTCATTAACATAAAATATCGTTAAATGTCGTTTGGTTTTGCTGAGGTAAGCCACACGTCGCGTAAACAAAAGGATTTTTACCAATTCACTTGGAATTTTTAATAAATATTCAATATTCGTTATGCTACGAGTAACCAGGAATACATACCGTGACATCTATAAGAATTCAGACGAGTTATTTAGTCGAGATGAAGCAAAACAGACCGTCTATCGGCATCGGTAGTATTCTGAACGTGATAAAATTCCAGTGCTTACGTGAGTTTAACGGTACATTATTTTTGCCGAAATGCGGTTCCTAAATATTTCTAAAGCTGTAAAATGCCAAATATGTTCTGAATGTATGTTCAGGGTTTCAAAATGATTTATTGTGCATCAAATAACCTCCATTATTTCAATTTATTGGTCAATTCCAACGACCAGACAGTCTCCACTTCTCGGTAAATAGTTTCAGTGCCGACCTATTTCCATCTGGGCATGCGTAATTGTCTGGCCAGTGAAAACGAAACCACTCCGACACAAACAATTTAACTAGGCCATAAGCAATTCATGATTTATCAAACAACCACGGCCATGTAAATTAGCCTGCCAGTCGACAAAAGGAGAAAGAGAAAGTGGACGGTATACGCGGAAATATCGCTGTCGCCACTTTTTATTTTATTTTCACTTTGTGCAGACAGACAATGCCGACTTGTGACTTGCTGGCAGATCAAATTCGCCCCACGTGAACGGTGACCGCGTTCGCGTAAAATATGATTTGCGTAACCTTCACGTAACCTGAACGAGCGTTCGCGTCAAAAAATAAGGCCTGCAAGTATTGACGTCCAACCAAGTGGTCTGATGTGAAGTCACAAATTGGCATCAAACAAGCACATATAAAGAATATGGATTTCATTTCTGAATGGGCTTGGCTCTCTGAAGCTACTAGGAGACAAAATAATTCAATTAAAACCAAAGAGGGTAAATAAGCTGACAGTTCCTACATTAGCTCTCCCATGACGCTCATAAAACAAAAGGAAAATATGAAAACCTTTGTACCGTCAACGGGGGTGACTTTGGACTAAGGGGTGATTTTGGACAAAACTGGGAAAAAGATTTTTGGAACCAAACAGCTGAGTTGATTTCACGCAGCTGTTTGCCTTTCATTTTTTTTTAAATAGTATATGGTTTGTAGATTTCAATAGTATTCAACTCTTTTGTAAACCCTCTGTTGGTAGTGATTTTTTCTCTTTCTTTTACCGGGCACTTCAGATGTCTAATTTTGGATATGGTCAAACTTTTAGTCCTCCACGCTAACCCATGAGGGGAAAGTAAATCCTGACCCCGGTGTCAAAGAGACAGAAGAACCATTAACTCACACAAACACAGTGGACATGGTAAACCCTCATGTGTTGGAAGTATGGTTGGTGTCCAATGTCACCCCTGGATCTATCGTCCGTTTGGGGTGACTTTGGACACCAACCAGATGACAAAATTTTGACCATTTTTTTGCATTATTTTTTTGTTTTCTGATTAGTTTGAAGTAATTAATCATGCCACGAATGTACAAAAAATAGCTGAGTCAAGAGACTAACATAACTACACTGAGGAGTCGCTGAAACAAGCCGTCCAAGCCTGTCAAGCGGGAATGTAAATTCGAGATGCCTGCTTGCAATTCAGTGTAACTACACTGAGGAGTCGCTGAAACAAGCCGTCCAAGCCTGTCAAGCGGGAATGTAAATTCGAGATGCCTGCCTGCAATTCAGTGTGAAGAAAGGCACACTCCATAACAGAATTAAAGGCATCCATGGTGGATCAGCAGGTCAGCCATTCCACCGTGACTCGCGTGACATAGTCACTCAGTTATTTTGTTCAGAAATATTTAATACTCACTTTTTTCAGTTAGTGTGTTAGTTTTATATCAATTTTAACCAAGACACTTACAACACAGGGAACAAAGGTAATAATGCTGATCAAGAAAGTACCGAAATAATAAAGCAAAGTGCGTGACTCGCGTGACAGGCACGAAGACACTTGTCTCACCCGTTCATACAAACGCTAAGATTTGTGACCCATTTTATGACTAAGTCATTAATGGAGTACAGGTAACACTGGACGGGTATATACAGAACATCAACTGAGATGCTCAAGAAATTTGAAGTGTATCTCTTTAGTTTGGTGTACATGGAATGTTGTGACTCGCGTGACACAAAACTTGTGACTCGCGTGACATTAACTCTGATCTGAAAAGAAAACATGCAAACAGCTTTCAGTAATGAAAAAATGTAGGGAAAACCTCCCACATGACCTCTAATCCTTAAGCTTATAAGTTTGAAGTCCACTCAGTCCCATCAAACAGAGTCTCGGAGACCATCACTTGAAATAATCAGTGTGTGCCAGGCACACTCAATGCTGCATCACTTGATTTTTGGAGACTGTCATCGGTGAACGAAAGCTGCGCTTTGTTATTCACTAGGTCTGGGGGAGACATCTCACATAAGATGTCATCAATTGTTTGCCTCTAACACTCAGTATGAAGAAGAAATGGGTATGTGACTTGTGTGACAAAGATGACATGACCCGTGTGACACAAAGTTAAGGAAACATAATGCATTAATTCAAACCAGCAAATAAAATTTTCTTTGCTGGAATCTTAGACATACACTGCAGTAGACGTCTTAGATACATGGTTAAAAGTTCCAACTTCTGTTGACTAGTGGCTAAGAAATAAAATACTAACATTTGTGACTCGCGTGACACCAAATAATAAGGAGAATTACAAACATCAGAGACTGAAATCACGATATATATAGCTGGTCTGTTCTGTGGCTGCAGCAACACTGCTTCAACTGACCTTAGTACATCACACAACAGTAGTCGGCTGTCTGAGAAGAAATTTGAAGTGTATCTCTCTAGTTTGGTGTACATGGAATGATATGACCCGTGTAACACAAAACATTGTGACTCGCGTGACATTAACTCTGATCTGAAAAGGAAACGTGCAAACTGCTTTCAATAATGGAAAAATGTAAGGACAATCTCCCACATTACATCTTATCCTTATATTATACATTTAAAGTTTACTCAGTCCCATCAAACAGTCTCAGAGAAACCATTACTTGAAATAATCAGTGTCTGTGCCAGGCACACTCAATGCTGCATCTCTTGCTTTTTGGAGACTGTCATCGGTGAACGAAAGCTTTGCTCTGTTATTCACTAAATCTGGGCGAGGCATCACATAAGATGTCATCAACTGGTTGCCTCTAACACTCAGTATGCAGAAGCAATGGGTACGTGACTCGTGTGACAAAGACGACGTGACTCGCGTGACACAAAGTTAGGGAACATACTGCATCAATTCAAACTTGCGAAGGAAATTTTCTTTGCTGGAATCTTAGACATATACTGCAGTAGATGTCTTTGATATATGGTTAAAAGTTCCCACTTCTGTTTACTGGTGGGTAAGAAATAAAATACTTACATTTGTGACTCGCGTGACACCAAATAATAAGGAGAATCACAAACACCAGAGACTGAAATCACAATAGATATCTGGTCTGTTCTGTGGCTGCAGCAACACTGCTTCTACTGACCTACATCACACAACAGAAGACAGTTGTCTGACCTAGAAATCATTGGAAATTTCCACTGTGTTGCAGTAGATAGGCACTGTTGCCCGGAACCTGTGCTCAGTCACGCCTACTTCCCCGGGGGATCAAAACAAGATAACTTGGTGCCCAACACACAAATGCTTTATATATTTTTAAACTTGGAATATTGGTGACTCTAAAAATATAGAAGGACAGCCTGGATGATACATTTGAAAAAATGAGCTTGATGTGCACTTAGTGTGGAATGGCTGAGGTGGACAAACTACATTTAGCACACAGGAAGAAGCAGCAATGGTAGAACACCTCCTGAAACTGGCAGAATAGGGATTTCCTTTTGACGTCAATGACTTGCGAAGTCTTTTCAAAATTGTACCTTGACAAACAAGGTCGTACAGTGCCCCAGTTCCGAAATACCTACCCAGGAGCAGATTTTTAATCATTATTAAATGTGGTTAACAGTTCCATGTTGTTAAATATATCAGTTTGACTTGAAAACAGAAGCACATGTTAATGTTTTACGGTTGCGAGACTTCTAGTTCAGAAATCGGTCAATAGCAACAAAGATATTGTTTTATTCAACATACAGAGGCAAGATGAGCCTTCAGTATGTGTTATTTTATTTTTAAAAACCCAGTTTATGTCCAATTTCACCCCTATTACAATGTCAATTTGGACAAAATGTTGTTTAGCATGCAACTGGCATGTCAGATATGTGTATGTCCAAAGTCACCCCAACCTATGGGGTGACTTTGGACAGCTATTTAACAAAAAAAATATTAACCATAAATAAAGAAAAAGACAGGAAATAATATATACTTATGAAGACCTAATCCAGACTCACAATATAACACACTAATATTACTGCTATCCTGCTTAATAAGGAAACAGGGAAAGAAAATGCTTCGAAATTGTCCAAAGTCACCCCAGTTGACGGTATTTCACCTTTAACCCCTCCTATCCATCGGAGTAGTTGTACAGCGAAATAACTGAATTGAAATCAAGAAAACAATTTGGCTGTTTCAGTAAAGTTTTAAGTTGCAGTTACTAAGTGAAATCCTGTACAATATACTACTTGTATTTCTGTTAGAAGTGAAGTGATTTGTCTTTTAAACTTTGTTTTCCATGCACATGTATTTCAGCAAGATCAAAGGTGTTGACACAAGGTGATGCAACAGTAAACAGTGGCTGGAATTCATTAGCCCTCATGGTCAAGGTAGGAAGCGAAAAGGGTCCAAATATTTAGAAAATTATTTCTAGATTTTTCGTATGTTTGCTGGTAAAACTTCATGATATGATGATTGAACTTTCACATGCTTAACATGAAGCAGTGTGATTACAATGAGTTTTTTTACCCCTCGGCCAAAATTTGGCCGAAGGGTATTGTCGTCGTCATGTACGTCTGTCCGTCTGTCCGTCCGTCCGTCTGTCCGTCTGTCCGTCACACCTTTCTCGTTACCAAGATATCTTCAGAACGACTTACCCTAGGCACACCAAACTTGCAGTGCACATCCGTATGCTTGTGACCCAGAACCCTATTGAATCTGGACCTGATTGGGTAGAAACTTTGGCGGCCATCTTTAATTTATGCGAAACCATCACAGCTTTCTTGTTACCAAGATATCTTTAGAACGACTTACCCTAGGCATCCCAAACTTGCACTGCACATCCATATGCTCATGACCCAGAACCCTATTGAATCTGGACCTGATTGGTTCGAAACTTTGGCGGCCATATTTAATTTATGCGAAATCATTAATCTTGTGTATCTTAGGTACCATTTCTCTGTTCAGTGTGAAACTTGGTATAAATCATCGATGCATCAAGAAACTTCAAAGGAATGACCAAACCAGTTTCCCTGATTCGGTGAAAACCTTGGCGGCCATCTTTAATTTATGCAAAATCTTCAATGATATATATCTCTGATACCATTCAAGTGTTCTATACGAAACTTGGTATACAGCATCGATGTATCAAGAGATCTGCAATGTATAGCCACATCAGTTCCTCTGAGTGGCAGGAAGGATGGGCGGCCATCTTTAATTTATGCAAAATCATTAATGATCTCTATCTCTGATACTGTCCGAGTGCTCGATGTAAAATTTGGTATATATCATCGAAGCATCAATAGACTTACGATAAATGACAGTTCTGGCGTTTCTGATTGGGCGGAACCTTGGCGGCCATCTTTAATTTATGCAAAATCTTCAGTGATATATATCTTTGATACCATTTCAGTGTTCTATATGAAATTTGGTATCCAGCATCGATGTATCAAGAGACTTGCAATGAATAACCACATCGGTTCCTCTGAGTGGCGGGAAGGATGGGTGGCCATCTTTAATTTATGCGAAATCATTAATGATCTATATCTCTGATACGGTTCAAGTGCTCATTGTAAAATTTGGCATGCATCATCGATGTATCAATAGACAGTTCTGGTTTTTCTGCTTGGGCGGAAACCTTGGTGGCCATCTTTAATTTATGCAAAATCTTTAATGATGTTTATCTTTGATACCATTTCAGTGTTCTATATGAAACTTGGTATACAGAATCTATGTATCAAGAAACTTGCAATGAATAACCACATCAGTTTCTCTGAGTGGTGGGAAGGATGGGCGGCCATCTTTAATTTATGCGAAATCATTAGGGATCTCTATCTCAGATAATTTTCAAATGTTCGATGTAAAATTTGGTATACATCGTCGATGCATCAACAGACTTATGTAATGAATACCGGTTTCTCTGATTGGACGTAACGTTTGAGGCCATTTCTAATGGCAAAATTTTTCATAATCTGTATATTTGTTACTTGACTGCTTGGTGTTCCTGAAGTCTTGTTTTAAATTGAATACATTATGAATGGCTGGCGCCCAGAGCCGAGGGGTTTTCAGATGCGCAGCTTCGTATTTTACCCCTCAACCTGATTGGGTTAAGGGGTATTGTTGTCTGCCCGTCTTCTTTTCCCCGGGCTCACATATTTTGAGAACTACTGAAGGCAGGTCGACGAAACTTCTGCCCAATATAGAATGTAGTCTCTGGATGTGCCTTTTGTATGTTTAGTTGGTCAGGTCCTTGTCTGTCTGTGTGTCTGTCTACTTTTTTGTCCATCTTTACCATGGTTTAATTCCAACATTATGTGTTATGAGCTTTCTTGTGGTGAGTCTCTAAAATCTATTGGTGGTCAAATCATTTACATAATAATTTCGCTGTAATCAGAAATGTTTTCTTTCCATTCTACTTCCAAAATATTCATGCAATGTTGAAAGCATTCTACCTGAAATTTCCACGTCTTGGGAAAACTTATAAATAGTAGTTTGATATTCATTTGTGCCAATATCAGCAGTGAACCTTATATACCTATATTTATAGTACACAGAGGCTTTATTTTTTAATGATGCACTGAATAAAGCCATTGTTTACTTGCTATATCTTCCAAATAAATGTATGAAACTTCAAGATGTATTAGGTGTGCATGAAATGAATCTTACATGTACAACAACAATATAATGTATTACATCAACAACAAAATGTGTCTCCACCCCCGATAAATGATAGCTATTGTATGAAAATGATGAATAATATGAGAACAATACAGCAGTCTCTTTGGGATTTGCACAAAGCCCCAGCGAATGGAAAAGCTATGGACAAATGCCCCAATGGACAAACCATGCCCCATCCAACATTTAGTTTCAGGCCAGGGCAATAAGATCACAACTTTACCAATTTACCAATATATAGCCCCGTACATAGTAGGGGGTATACTGGATTCCGATTGTCCATCCATCCGTCCATCTGTGTGTCAGTACATCCATCTGTTTGTCCATCTGACATCTGAAATTCGTTTCTGGGCAGTAACTTGATAACCGTTCAGCAGATTTTTCTCCGATTTGGTATGCCTTGAGGTGTCGTCTGGGATTGCATTTCAACCACGTTCACCAATAGGTGGCGCCACCTGGTGGTAAAATCCTGTATACATTTCTGGGCAATAACTTGAGAACCTTTCATCCGTTTCTTTTCAAATTTGGTATGTATATACCATACCACGAGATGTTGCTTAGGTTGGACTGTTGAGGGACTGAGGGGTTGTAACACCAATGGTGCCTCATGTTAACTTTAGATTTGTAATTGGTATGAAAATGGCAAATATGCATCAAATTATATGTATTATTCCAAGAAAGGACAATGATGATGATAATTTTGGCAACTTCAGGTCAAAAATAGTCCTTGATATTAGTCAAATATTTTCTGGAGAAGATAAGTAGGAACCACAAATTTTAGCTGGGAGTCGTGCATCATTGGACTTGACAGCGCACTCTGCTATTGGGTCAAATCTTTTGTCTGAGGATTAACTTCAATTTTATCAGGAATCAGGCACACGGTATCTGGGTAAAATCAAGGCGAGGAATCATAATGGCACACTATCAACTATCCGCTCAGATTCTGAGATTGTCACTTCCTGTTTCTTGTTTGCTGATTTTGACCCAATTAACCTAATCAACTGACAGAGCTAGTACTTCCTGCTTTATATCTTCTGAACCTATTGTGCATGCCTCCCATTCTGATGTAATCTAGCTCAGTCATCGCTATATAGCTGAAATATTGCTGAACGCGATGTTAAACCTTAATTCTCTCTCTCCCTGGTAGGCTGCGCATCCTCCATGATGGTTCACTAATTTATGACTAATTTTGCCATATTTTACAAAACAAGCCATGTTGAAACTTCCATGAGGCAATGTTTTGTGCCAATAATGGATTCGAAGCACCTTTTCCGGATCGGATTACATGTCACTATGTAGCATAATTAAAAACATATTTTTAATCAGCTCCACTAACTGAACCTGACAAATTGGATATCTTAAGGCCATTCGATTACCTGGCAGACTGAAAATAGCTGCCAATAACAGGGTCATAATTGAACCATCAACACACGCGTGTGTTATGGCAGATAATAGTCAGGAACAGATGAATGCAGCATGTCGGATGACTTTTGGCATTCTCCGCAAAATTTTGAGCAGAGTCATTAAGTTCAGGAAGTGTGGCCTCAAACTCAGCAGCAGAAGGTCACCGAATGACCTTGAGATACAAAAAGTATCTAAATCGGCTTCTACCCAGATTGCTTGTGCGATGGTTAAATTGGTCAGTATGTATCGTTCACGTGGTCAGCTTAAAAATATGATCTGTGGCGTGTCCGACTCCTCTTACTCCTCCGCTTTACTCACTGCACAGCGGGTCGCATAGGTGTGGCGCAGGATAGGGTGGGGTGAGAGACCTGGGGTTTTCGCTACCTGAGATTCCATGGGCCAGGCTTGCACCCTACAGTAGAATGGGTCGACTGCGCATGCGCGATGAGTGGTAGTATAGAAAGGGCACGCGATCTCCCTATCCCTATAGGTGTGGCGCGGGATATGGTGGGGCGAGAGACCTGGGGGTTTTGCTACCTGAGATTCCATGGGCCAGGCTTGCACCCTACAGTAGAATAGGTCGACTGCACATGCGCGATAAGTAGTGCGCGATGAGTAGTATAGAAAGGGCACGCGATCTCCCTATCCCTATAAACTAACCCATGGGGGTGAATTAGCCATGGGGGTGAATGAGCACTCGTATGTATAATTAACTGGGCCCATGGGCATATATAGAAAGGTGGTTCAGGAGATAAATGCTGTTGCTTGATCGAGGGTTGGGCCAGATACCATCCATCGCAAGTGAACTTTTCTTTGCATAATCTAGATTTTACTGCATTGTACTTCCATTTGTAAATTAGTATTTTTTATAATTTATGGCTCACAGGGAAAATAGTTTTTAACTGATTGTGATACCCGAGTATCATTTTCGGAGACTATCGATTGACTGGCTGCAATAGTGGAGATAGTAAAACTGAAAAGAATAGCTGCTTCCTGAGTAGCAGATCTCTTTCCCAGAGTTTCAATTCAAAATAGTATCTATTTGTTTGAAAAAGCCCCCAAAAAACACATGAAAAACTGGCCATAATATCAAGCTGATCCATATGTAGTGGTACTACTATTATACATACACCCGGTACTGGCACTGAATGAAAGTATTAGAACACATGAGTGCATGAAACAACAAGTGGCAAGACATACATCTCAGAATATTTCAGTTCTCAGACATGTCAGAATAGTATTATTTCTAAGTTTAAGTTCAAGTGATTCATTAATTCCACTACATACATGTACATATATTCCCTAACACCAGTCCATGTGATGTCCTAGATTTAGCTTGACCAGTTCATTCATCAGAAACAAGACCCAGCATAGATACATGTTCAGCCCCTAGAGCTATGGTAGGGCAGCTCTTTACACATGTACATGTTGCCTCCTGAACTGTATTTCTCTGAGCTGAGGTCAATCTTTGGAAGAGTGACCATAGCAGGCTTCCATACTTTAGTGCATATTAATCTGATATCTTGAAGGAAAACAATTAACAGAGTATTATTTAATACAGTTAAGGGATCAAGTACACGCTAAGCGACTATATTTAGGCCCACAAAGCCTGTCAACCACTGAAGGATAACTATTCTGGTCAGAGAAAGAATAAACAATTTGAAACTATTTTTATAGTGTACTTTGGACAACCCTAAAATCAGAAATTTTCTAGATCCCATAATAAAGGTGAGACAACTCACCTTTCTAAAAAATGGCTCTATTTTTTGCAGGGAAACCAGGTGACCGGATTGGTGAATGATATTGTGGTCTTCAATGTCACAGGACCAAGCAATCCACCCTCTGGATTTGTCGGATTGGGAACCGATTCTTACGGACTTGCCGATTTTGATCACTTTGTTATAGCAGACATGAGAAATAATGACTGGTCCCCTGGGAAGGTTTTACATAAGCATAGGGAACAGGATACATTGTATTTTAATAGTCGTTCATCAGGTTGATTTATTGTTCAAGTTCATACTACATAAGCTTGGGGGGAGATTATTATGGGTAAAAAAATTAATAAAAAATGGTTAATAATTGTTGACTATTTTATTGCGATTTACACAACATTTATGAAGAGAGTATACTACGTCATGAAAGCATGACTGAGATATATCTTGGAAAAATGCTATTGTTATGAAATTGCATTCCAATATTTAAGGTATAAGCTGCTGTCCCTCTGAAGGAGCATTATTGTTATGCATTGTTTCAATCATTCAATTGTTTATTCATCTATCCATAAGGCTGGAACATACCCACAAACATGACAAATGTCATCATTTTCATCTTACTGATCTCAACCAAACTTTATATGTATGTACTAACATGTGCTTATCAACTTTGGATCAAAAGCATTATCCCAAACATTCCAGGTGCTAATTTTATAACTTGATTTGCTATGATGCAATAAGTACATATACTGATTTTGTCAATGTTGGGGCACATATGTTCCTGTGGACATGCCAACTTCATCGATCCATATCTATGCTCCTGTGATGAATATTTGCTTCTCGCTTTTGCTCCAACTTTCACATGGAGAAAAGAGAACAATAGTGTGTCTGGATAGAAGAATTATTCTTGGCAGCAAGCTCTTTCATAGTATGAAGGCCTGGACAATATAAACTTAAATGAAGGATTGACCTGGTTTTTTTAATGCATTCTTCGATCAATATCTTAATGTGACATTTAAAACTATTAAAACTCAATATGAGATTATGTAGACCTATATTTATTCAGATCATGAATTTGGTAACTATAAGCACACTATGCATATGAGAGGTGGAGAAATTACTTCCATGATAGATTGAAATTTGTTAAATTATTTCTCCCAGTGAAACTATTCTTTGAACTATTATTGGGCGGCTTTGTTTGAGCTGATATTCTAATATGTATGTATACTGTTGGCTGAAGCTGTGATTTTCTATGTTCTTATTTTTTTTGCACAAATGTATATGAAGAATGTTACTTCATAAAACCTGATATAACCTGAATATAAATTTATATTTTTGCTCGGACAGAATTGAGATTCTTTAGTTGTATATTACTTAATTCAGAGATAAATCTGCTGGTGTTTGACCTGAAAACTGTTGATGTTCAGTTCCTCTTTTATCTCATCATGTAATGTACATCCATGGCAATTAATGAGAGGTTGGGTTCATAATACATGCCTCCTGAAACACGTCAATTTAATTGCCAACAGGAGATCCCTGGTTTGGCAGTTGGATCTTGCAAGCCTTAATTTGGTGAGTCTGGTTTACATACACGCCTTTTAATTCAATTAACTGAATTTTTCGCTTTCCCTTCATTATCAGTCCTGATCATACGATGTGGTCATTTAATAACCTCTCATTCATTCCCCATCTATTCTAAACACACCAGTCACATACCTCAGTCACTTTGACCAAGTGTGACACGATTTCTCTTCAGAAAATGATTTGGAATGTCCTCATTCTATAAATATTTCGCCATTCAAACAGCCCCTCAAAATTAGAATATAAACAGAGATTGCGCGAGGGAACATAGAATTCCTTTTAAAATTTATTTTTTGACAGTTTAGCTAAACGTATTAGAGATATATCAATATATTCGGAAAGTCCAGGTCGCGCATCAAGCTAATTTCTAGGAACTAGTTTGAATCGAAAAGTACCCAAGTATCAATGTCATAGCTGCTGCCGCTGCATACAACAATATTTCTGGATACTGATTTTGACATCTTTAGTGATGATATATATTTCACTGAAGCTATGAAAGTTTTAGAAATATTCAGGACATGCATAATAGCTTGCTAAGGGCATTTTACGTTTTACTGACGAGCATAAGTTTCTACGTATGATCGTGCCATGCGTTCGGATGATGCAGGAGATGGGAACAAATGTATAAATATGTTCGTACGAAATATGAGCAACGTTCAAGCATACACATCTTGCTCGAATTATAATACGTTCGTCGAAAGATCAAGAAAGATGGGATAATTTATACTGTTTAAATACAGGAAGTTAAAATACCAGTTATCACCAGCCATGCCAGAGCTGGAGTGGAATTAAAAGCGCAAATCTGTTCGCATAATTGTGGGTCATGGCGGGTCTCGTCTTGAAATCTTCGGCATGTAGTCTACGACTGTACCAATTGCATATAGTTCATGTAAGATGAAGTGACGTGAATTTCAGGGGCCGCGGAGCCGGGGGAAGCCCCCACACTTTTCGGAGACGTAATGTTATAAGCCCTATCTAGGGGCGACTTCAGCCCCCCACTTTATGGTCGAGATAGGGGTCAGCCCCCCACTTTTGAATATGCTCCGCGGCGCCTGAATTTATGGGATTTCCAATAGTAGCAAATGGGGAAGTGGTCGGCCATGGTTTCATATGCTAACATGTGAAGTCACATTGAAAGCGGTATCTCCTCTTACATGAACTACATACCTGAAATTGAGATCATGATGCGCATGGGAAGTCAAGGAGTAGAGAAAGCTAGCATTTTGGAGATACGCAGGGGGGCGTTCAGGTGAGGTAGGCACCACCCTCGCTTTGCAGGCGAAGCCGATATATGACATCACTACGGGTGTATATACACCCGTAGTGATGTCATATATCGGCTGAAACCATCCTTGCTTCAAAGGGGCCGCGCTTTATAGTAGCCGACTTTATAGTAGGCGTGCGCAGTCGGAGTAGTAGTGAACGTTGGCAGTTGAGGGTTGCGAAAGAGACCATCCTTGGTTCAAATATGGCATGCAAGGTGTCGTGGTGAGATGTCGTCTGTGATTGAGTTGATGGCGTCATGATGGACATGCGCAAATGGGTAGGAGTAGAAAAAGATGGCAATATCGGATACGCCCTGGGCCCATGCCTAGTCTAGACCCCTTTACACGGGCCCCTAGGAGCCATACATGATCCAAAATGTTTGTGCACTGTCATATTGAAGCTCTCGTGGTGAAGACGATGACTGGGATGACGGCATGATGTGCATTTGCACACGGGAAGTAGTAGAGAAAACACAGAGTCGCTCCAGTATGCACAAGACGGCTACATACACCCCTATACACTAGGCCATCAGGCCCCGTGGTATGTCGTCGTGCACAATCCAGGTCATGGAAAGAATGGGCCTCAGCCCTCAGAGAGCTTGTCGTAAGAAGTGAATAAACTGGGGCACCCGTGGGGTTCCCAGGTGTGAAAAGGAATAGACCTCTCCCCATGGGGTTTCCGGGTGTGAATGACTGAAATAGTGTTGAAAGCGACGTTACATCATATTCACTGACTAGTCCGGTAACTAAGTAGATGTGAATACGCCGGTGTTCTGGGTATGACGGTCTATCTGTAAGGGCAGATCTTCTGTAGGGTACTGGTTACAAGGCATCTATAGACAAATTTCACAAAATCTTAAAAGAAGAGATCTCACTCAATATCCTGTCTTCGTGGTCTCGCCATTCATTTCAAGCAGCAGGGGGCTATCCTTTTCATAGATCGACATGGCGCCTGATACAGCTGCGCATCTTCATATAAGCCTGTTGCAAGTTATCCTGCCATGTGCCCTCGATCGTCGCAGCATGGCCTTTTGGCCCTTGGTGGAAGTAATGTCGTCGCCGCAAATGATGCCACTTCCGAGGAGAATAGGGTATCGGTGATACCATCAGGCGAGTGCATATGCATGCGAGGACGTCTGTTCTGGAGATGACGTAACTGTCGACGACGAGGTCACTTCCATCAAGGGTCAAAGGATAACTTGCAACAGACATATCAAAATGTGCCGCTACAGAGTAAGTAACTCGTCCAGGATAGATAGACCCATCACACCCTACCCAGAACACTCTATGGTGTATCCACATGCCACTAGCTACCTGTTGACAAGTGCATGGTGGTGTAGGTAGCCTTCTAGCTTTCTCTACTACGGATGACGTCACAAGTGATGTTATTTCTCTCAATATTCTTTTCCGGATACATTTCATGCAAACCCAAGGGAAACATGCCCGCCTTTATGGGCCAGTGTATAGTGATAGGCATGTCTGAAGTACGCACCCGAGCGACTGTGCGCTTTCCCTACTACTCCCCGAAGTCATATGCGCATCATGGCATCATCACCCCAGTCGTAGTCTGCACCACGAGGGTTCAATATGACACATTGTACAACCCTTACAGACCAAGTATTGCTCCGTGTATAGTGGTCTAGAAGTAGGCATCTCCTCGGGGCGCACCTGTAATTGCCATCTTCCTTCTCACTGAGTGCGCATGCCCATCATGACGTCATCACCCCAGTCCACGAGCATTTTAATGATGCCTTGCATGCTATCTCTGAACCAAGGATAGTTCCTAAATCGCCCAAACATGCCCCTGTGTATCCCTAAGCTACTCCTCGGATGTGCAACGTACCATGGCGTCTCTTCGAACAGAAACCACATCAATCTTAGTCTACATGCCGGGAGCTTCAACACGACACCCTGAACATACATATTTGGACCAAGGATGACCCCTTTAGAAGTGGCTCAAACACAAACCTGAGCAGCCCCAAAATTCCATCTTTTCAACTACTCCTCGACTGTGCCTGCCCACCGTAACGTCACTTCCGCTTAAAATCACCCCAGTCGTAGTCTACATAACGAGCTTCAAGAACAGACCCACACAGAGCTTTTAGAGTCCGGATAGTCCCCATCTCACCCAAACACGCCCCTGCGCACCCGCAAAATTCCATGTTTCTCTAATACTTCTCGAATGCGCATGCGCGCCATCATGACCTCCCTTCCAATCGAAACCACCCGAGCGCTTCAATATGAATAGGCCTCAGTCCCTCAGAGAAGAGCTTGTCGTAAGAGGCGACTAACTGGGGCACCTGTGGGGTTCCCGGGTGTGAGGTGAGAAGTAATAGGACCCCATCCGTGGTGTCCCGGGAGTTAAAAGGAATAGGACCCTACCCGTGTGGTTTCGGGGTGTGAAAAGGAATAGGAACCAAACGTCGTGACATGACTGAAATGGTGTTGAAAGCGACATTAAATCATATTCACTCCTAAACCTGATTCCCTGCATGGTCTATTTAGAGCAAGGGGGCCCAAGGTCACACAAACGCTCCCCTGCACATCCCTAAAATACCATCTTTCTCTACTACTCCTCCACTGCGCATGCGCACCATGATCTCATTTCCAGTTTAATCCACGCCAGTCGTAGTCTACATATGGAGAGCTTCAAGAAGATACCTCACACATCCATCCCCTTAAGAGTAAGGATGGTCCCGGTCTTACCCTAACATTCCCATGCGGACCCGCAGAATGCCATGCAGCTTTCTCTAATACTTAATCTGAGTCGTATTCTACTCCACAAGCGCTTCAATATGATTCCTTGTAAGGCCCATTTAGAACCCCCCTGTAGGTCGCACAAACATCCCTGCGCACTCCCAAGATGCTAGCTTTCTATTCTAATCCTCAACTGCGCATGCACGCCATGACGTCATTCCAGCACCCGAAGCGTAGTTTTCAGATTCAGAGCTTCAATACGGCACCCTTTGCGGCTCATGTAGTACAAGGATGGTCTCTATCGCACCCAAACACCCGCGGCATATCCCAAAATATGCCAGCTTCCTCTGCTATGCCTCGACTGCGCCTGTGCACCATCATGTGACCTGAAATGACCTCCCACCCGATGTGACCTCGCATCGGAAGTGAGCTTTAACCTCGCACAGGAAGTGACCTAGACATTGACGTCAGTATCACCTCGATTGCCCCCCCCCCCTCCCTCCCACACGCAAATACAACAAGACGGTGAGATTTGCACTTCCACTACTACTAGCGGAATTGATGCTGATTGACTGGACCGATTGAGACACATTGACCAAACCACAGTGAAATGATTATCATTGAACTCATTGTCGCCTTTCCAGTATATCAGTTTGTATTATTCTCTTCCCCCGAGTTGAACATCTTCACAACGTCAGGTTTCTTTGTGATTCAAAGGCGAAGGATAGATAGATAGATATAGCCCTGGTTTTAGCGAGGATGCAGTTTTACGGACTTCTCTCTTCGATTCAATCTAGGCATGGAGCTAAAATCTATTTTAGCTCCATGATCTAGGTAAACCAATAATGTTCCGTGATTTTATATCATAGTTTACAGAGACTGGCTTCGATTTAGCACTCCATTTATGTATTTATCTAGCGTGTAATTGGCTGCATGGGACAACAACAACACAACTATACAAGCCTGCTTTATGTTTCATCGTTTTAATGCATATCACTGGATGAAAAAAGTGTAACGTACATAGCAGGCAAGTCAATAATTTATAAGTTACATTGATTAATTTATTAAAAATGCGAGATTCTTGACCCTCTACGATCGGCAAAACAACTTTCTGAAATAATGCTGATGTGAAATTGATTGTCGAAACAGTCATTCTGGTGTAGGTATACGGCGTCGTTTCCAAATTACATTAGATGTGATTTAATGGTATACCTTTACTTCATTGAAGAACCGAAACGGAAATTGTCTTCAGGGCTTTTTATCTAGAACAATCGGTGGAATCGTTTATTCAAAAACCTATCGAGTCTTTTCAATTCATATTCTTGAACGATGGTTTGCTAAAGCAAGCTTTTCCTTAAGCTGAAGATGAGTGTAACTGTGTTACACTGAAACAAAAAATGACTGACTGAAATTATATATGATTTCATTCAAACCCATGCACGCGCGCACCTTTATACTCAGTTCATGCAGTATTGCAATAAGTTATAAATAATATGGCATACAAGTTTCCATTTGGATTTCGGATTTGATGAAGGCTAACGCGCTGTTATAACGTGAAAGCTCGCGGTCTCATCATTGGCGGAGCTTCCGTGAATTCTAGGGGTAGTCCGTCGTCCGGATGAGGAACAGGGAGTCGTTTCATCGTCGGAGAATTGTTCAACAGTCTCCACGTACAGTTTCTCGTCAACTCGATGAGTAAAATTTGGAGCATTATTTTGGCGAACTCTTTGCCGACGCACGCGCGGCTTCCTCCTCCGAACGGTATGTAATGGAATTTGTTATCCTTGCTTCCGGCATCGTCGGTGTTTTCCCATCTCGTCGGATCGAACTTGTCACCTTCCTTGAATAGTTCCGACGTCTCGTGCGTGTCACGAATGCTGTAAGCTATTGTCCATCCCTTCGGAACCTGGCAACCCTAAAAGAACGAAATTCAAAATTAGTTTGTGTTGCAATGAATATTTTGTTCTTTCTCCTTTTAAGATTATGTGTGAATTACACAAAACGAATTTTGCAGCGTCAGGTCGCTTAATTCGTCGCAGTTATTCGACCCTTCAATTATATCAAGATGTTGCACTGGTTGTCTCTCTATATGCGGTGATGCATATGATTATTTGTGAAACATTAAAATAACGAATAAATGAGAGAATAACGTTCATAGCTTGTATGGCTGGTCGCATATCCGCCATAGTAGTCAAACTATGACAACTTTATCATTAAATTGTGTAATCACGTTTCAAATTTTGTTCTCTTCTTTTTGACAAACAAAAATTGAATCATTCTATTTTCATTTTCCGATTTTGCTTTTATGTTTGCGCAATTTCAGAAATCAAAAATATAAATTTGCAAGACAACCATTCTGCATTTTCAAACGGCTGTTTTGGAGTTTTCGCACCGTGAAAGGCGAGCGCATGCATGCTTCGTTTATTGGCACCACCATGCAACAGAGAGGAAAATACCAGTAAAAGTACATTCTTTACTTACGTCGATTTCAAACGTCTTCAAAGCCTTCCGAAATCCGGCTCCGATTGGTGGTAATATTCGCAGGACCTCTTTCACCACATTATTGATGTAGCTCAGTTTATTGAGGATGTTCAGTGTAAGGTCACGTGGGTCAATTCCGGCGAATAAAAGGCCATGCGCAGACAATTCTGACGTCACGTGTTCGACAACATCCGGGTTTCTAGCAAGATGGAGGATCATGGAACAAGAGGCACTGGCCGTGGTCTCATGGCCGGCAAACAACAGTTCCAGGGCAGACTCTTTGAGCTCTTTCCTGTTCAACGTGTCATCGCCGTTCACTCCCATGATCAGTGACAAGGCATCGCCATAATCACTCACATTCCCACCTTTCTCCTTCAACTTGATGCACTCATCTATCTTGGTCAGCAGATAATCTCGAGCACGTATACCCTGTTCGAATAAAGTACAGTAAATTAAGCAATTATATCAGGGTCTCCATCATTACTACTTTAATGGTACAACTTTAACATTCTTTGTGACCAAACTTTGGCTCATTCTCCATGGAACTGTCGTTTAACGGTGTTTTACGAAAAAGCATTTTAGTTCAAAATATTTCCGTTATTTTTTTTCAAAATGGCCGCCATACATGGAGACAGGGATAAAAATCCGAGAATGTGTCCTGAATCAGCTGGTCAAGCCCACCAGTCTATTAATCTTTTCTTACAGCATGTCCAGGCCATAAGACTTCTTATTTCCAATGAAAGATTCTTCGTACACATTATCTCTTAATTGGCACACCTACCTTGTATAATCCAGAGCCTGGCACGCAGACGGGCAAGGAGAAAAGATTTGAGGTCATCTCAGTGAAGACATTCAACATGTTCTGGGTTTCTCGCTCGTTGATTCGGAATCCGACAAGAACCTTGGCGGCTATTGCGAACGTTAACTTCCTGCACTCAGGGTAGCCGAACACGAAACCTTGCTGACACCAATTTTGAACGTATCCATGGATGACGTCTTGTATCGTAGGGACATATCGGCACAACGCCTCGTGATTGAAAGCTTTCAGGATAATCCTCCGCTTTAGACGGTGCGTTTCTCCCACGCAGTGCGCCAAAGCCCCGTCCCCCATGATGAGTCGCGAACTGGTAGGCCACTGTGACGTCACTAGGGAGTGCTCGCCCATCAGTACCTTGCGTACGTTTTTGGCGCCGATGACCCGGATGGTAGGACGTCCGAGGATGTGCGTCTTGTAAACGTTGCCGTACGTTTCTCGTCGACTGCGGAAGAATTTGCTTCCCTGTAAATAACATTCATTTGAAAACTTTAAATCAAAGAACATTCAGCATGAATTTCAGTGAGACGGAATTACAAGGTACGCATGGGTTCAGTTCTTCTGTAACATCTGTTTTGGAATATCATTGTCCTAAACCAGTAAGAACTGTAGGATGAGAGAAAAAATGTGAAATAAAACTCTTGTATTTGATCACGTGACATTCGAATACCACGTGAGGGAATTTCCGCGAGGTAGCCACGTGTTGGTTACATTCCATCAAAACTCGAATGTTTCTCATTCGAAATGATGTTTTATTCGAATCATGAGCATCTGGACTACATTAATTTCCGTTTTAAATCGATAAATGTGGTTAATTAAAACTGTGTGACGGAATTACATTTTGGTCCATTCTTTAAGGAGTAACTATGTTTTCTATTTTAAAAAAATCGTATTAATCCAATCTTAAAATTTTCGAGGACAGACCCAAACATATCCATGAAATATATTGCCATGTGCCCGGCAATGGCATATACACAGAAAAATTTTTTTAAGGAATATTCCCCGACTATTACACCAGTGGAATATTCCTCAACATAACTCAGGAATATTCCTTAACATGTTAAGTAATTTCCTTAACATGCTACGGAATATTCCTTATTGAATTTTAAGGAATATTCCGCTGGTGTAATAGTCGGGGAATATTCCTTAAATTTTAAGGATTTTTTTTTCAGTGTACTTGATTGAAGGTAAAAGGTCGAGAATGACCGGTCAACATCATAAGCAAAATTATTCATGAATGACATAATGGCTTTTTTATCATCTGACGGAATTGCATTTTGGTTACTGATTTCGTGGAATTCATGTTTGAACCAAACGTTATAATGAATATCTGATGTTTACATACGAAAAACTCCCAAGGATGCGTGTGAAGTTTTTGAAACCGATTTTTTTTTCGATTCAAAACTTGCCAAATATTTTTCTTACAGTATACATACTGGGATATTAGCTTCGAAAAAAATGCGCTCTTTCGTTGTATAAAATGTATTTATGATATATTTTGGTATATTTGAGGCATTTATAGGGAAGATTTTCAATTTCAGCAAACCAAACCATTCTTGCTACTTTCACATAATCAAACGTCCTAATTGATTGTGTGAAAATATAACAATTGTCATATTTTGTAATTGTCCCTATGAATGCCTCAAAAATACCAAAATAGGCCATGAGCACATTTTGATCAATCATAAATCCATATAACGGAAGATCGTAATTTTTCGAAGCTGATATTTCAGAATGTATACTTCATGAACAATATCATTTGGCAAGATTTGGATCGAAAAAAATCGACTTCACTATTGTCACAAACAAGAGAGATTTTCGTATGTAAACATCACATATCCAAGTTCATCAGTTTTAGAAGGTAATCTGAAGGAAATTCAATGAACCGTTTGGTTTGGTTTAAGTGGCATATTTTTCAAACTAGTATTTGATTGCAATTTTACGAAAAAGCTATGCGTTAATATATCTGGGATACATTGTGATGGATACTATATGTGACAAGATATATATGCACGAAAAGAAGCACAATAACGCCGACAAGATGCTACATGCTTAGATCTCTCATAAATTATCACCGTATCTATATACGGCTAATACAGATAGCTGCCGCAGTAATCACGAGCTGCCTAGCTGATTGAAGAAAACGTGGGCTGGGAAGATAATAAATTATTGTCGTGATATAACAAATCTCTTTGTATAATTCAGATACTTACACCAAAGACCAGGTCCAATGTTTCACCGAAGATAGGCGCTCCCATACTGCCCGGGGGCAGGGGCAGTTTACACGTGTTGTCTTTCGTACTAACGTTGTACAGATACCATAGTTTCCACGAGAGGACGTATAATACGATGGGTAACAAGGTCGGCACGATAATGCTGGACAGGACAAAGTTGATATAAGAATTAACATCCCCAACAACGTCAAACCTGTAAATATAAACATCAATGCGAGAAATTCAAGATAAACTTGTATTGCAATTTTCTTTACATGCAACGTATCATGGTCACATTATGAAAAGGCGGCTGTCCAACCAATGTCGGACCTATTAACCAATGTCGGACCTATTAACCAATGTCGGACCTATTAACCAATGTCGGACCTATTAACCAATGTCGGACCTATTAACCAATGTCGGACCAATGTCGGACCTATTAACCAATGTCGGACGTATTAACCAATGTCGGACCTATTAACCAATGTCGGACCTATTAACCAATGTCGGACCTATTAACCAATGTCGGACCTATTTAGAATACGCACTTCTGCCACACCATGACTGCATGTAAAATGTATGCGCGAATTCAACAGTTTGAGGATTTCGTGCAACTGAAATCCTCAAGATTTCACTCAAAATAAACAGATACTTATATTTTTTAATGAACTTTTAATCTACAACTGTATGTAATTACTTGCTATATACATTCGTCTGCTAATTAATACGCATCGAACTTTAAAATACGTCTGTCACGAAACATGTTCTGATTTCGAGAAGACCCAATACGCCACAAAATATCGTAACAACAAGGGCGTAGACAAGTTGTGAAGTTTGGGGGGGCTTAGGGAGAGAGTCTGAGAGGGGGGTATCCCCCCTCGGAGCGTAGATTTTTTTTAGAAAATTGATGGTAAATTGGCGCTCACTGAGAGCATTTGAGCGGTAAAAGATTGTAAAAGTTGAACTTTTTTTTTGCGAAAATGTCCTATAACAGTGGCGATCGCTACCTGATATACAAGGTGAAATGATCATTGAATCCGGAGTTTGCACTATAATTCAAATTATTTCTATCGACCTTATTTCTTAGACAATACTATTTTGCCTAGATAGCAGGGGCGGTGCATTGAGGCGTGGTTGACCGCATGAGTTCTGGTGTTCGTTCTGAAGTTGCCAAACTTATCAAATATGTAAGCTTAGTGGTCCTTTCCCGGATAGTAGCGAAAATTATCCATATTCATCATATTTACACCAGTTAAATAGTGACTTTGTGTCTGGGTTAGATGTTTTACCTGTATTTCTAGGGTTTCTCCGTGAAACTTATTCGAGAGTTTGTATCTCTCGTTTGTGAATAAATAAATACTGAACAAATGACTGGGTTCTCAATCAAAAAAAAAGCGTGTTGACTTTTTTCGTCCAAATGGGCGATATGTGATTGAATTGGAGCACATTATTCGTTTCTCGGAGAAAATCACACAGGATCTTTGAGTCCGATGTCGCCAAACTGTTGCGTTGTTCTCTGACCGATTGCAATTAGTCTAGCCCTTCTGGTAAGCATTGTTGATGATAATTTTACTTCCCCTGTAATATGCAACAATTGATAAAGATATGTGACAAGCTAAACTTTTACTTCTCTGCTATGTTTGCTTTCTGTTTCATTCTTTCTTTCTTTCCTTTTTTCTCCCTTTTTTCTTTTTTATCTGTTCTTTTTTTTTTTTTGCCGGACGTCAATATTTGGGGGGGCTGAAGCCCCCCCTTGTCTACGCCCTTGAACAATGACGTTCAGTAACCACAACGATCCACGATAGATGTACTTATATAGAAATCTTCCTTGACGACTCGGGCACTTCACGCACGATCAGTCGCGAGCTATGTGGACACCTCGCAACTTGACGTTACGCTTGACGAGTGTTATTGCAAGCTGGTTTGTTGAAAGGCGTTACGTAAAATGATTAATAGTCGCGTAATCCACAAATAATATTGACTGAAATGAAAATGGAATCTGTTTTAGGCGCCTATACTATCTGTTTTAGGCGCCTATACTATCTGTTTTAGGCGCCTATATACTTTTCAATTTTCCATCAATTGAGTGAAACTTTCAGTGAGTAAAATGTGTGTATCACTGTATAATATTTGACTTGTAGTGTTATTGAATTGTATTCCAGAACGCTTTCGAACGGAAAACAAGCAGACATCCAAAGGAAATTATTAAAACGCGAAACGTTCGGATACAGCTTAATTTTATAGTTGATAAATTATAAAGTTAATTAATAAAATATATATACATGAGAGCATCAATATTATTGTAATAATAATGGTTTATTGCATATATATCTTAGAAATATGTAGTTATTGCATGAATCGTTCCTGTTTTCCAAAACACATTTGTATGAATAAAATAATGTCCTAATTACAGAAAATACAAACAGAATTCTGGCATATTTTAACCTACCTTGAAATGTTTCTTTGTGTTATCATTCCAATATCTTGTAAGTCTGGCATATTTTCCACTTTGCGAGGACTTGAAGCAATCCGACAGTGCTGTGTTGTTTTTCGTATAGCTTTTGAACCGTTTGAGCACAATGATCTTGGTTCGATTCCGCCATGCCTTTATAACGTGTCCTCGAGTTTCCCTCCTCCGTTTGACCGGGTGAAAGCTTTTATTATGCAAAACGACCCCGACATGCCCCCTCCCTTATTCTCAACAACTCGAGTCCAAAAGCAAGTCTTGCTGTTAGGTAATTTATTTTTAAACGGGAGCTTGCCTGACCCCTTGAACTCTCTTGGTCTTTCGGTAAACAAGTGTCCTCCATCGCTTCAGTGAGTCACAGAAGAATGCGGCACCGGCCGACCATGCACATGCACGTGAAACTCATGGACATAATTTGGCCGGCGGAAATGAATCTTATAAAAATATTGGAACTCGCTCAACTCATATCGCTTTACTTGTGTTTTCTGTTTCTTTGTTTTGCTTAAAATCTCATGGATTTATGTTAAAATGGTACTTCAACTTTGTTTTATTGATAGCGAAAAGGAAAGTGGGAGAAATGGCTGTGCCTCCTATTTAACCCCATACAGGAAGTCCCCACGGAGGTCAGATGAACTTTTCAGTGCATTAATCAGCTGAGATGCGCTATCAGACCGTTCACCGGTACACGTGGGCAATGCTTTGGTGTAAGACCTCGGCAATGTCCGGCGGCGGCAAGTCTGTTGATCCGATAATTGTTCCAGTTAATTCCCCGTTGTATTACATCAAACCAAACGGACCATGCAGTTTATGTAAACGCTAAGGCACTCCCACGAATACCGGATTCATTCATGAAATACTTGCATGGAGTAAATTCAAACGTCGACAAATATTCCATTGAGTTAAATCGGAAGATCCAATATATAATTTTATAATTCATTCTTGTTTTTTTGTTTTTGCTTTGAAAATTCAATATATGAAAAAATGTTCAATTTGAAAATAATTTAGGCCTGTAAATCGGACTATAGATACGCTGGCTTGCAAAAGGTCGTTCGATTGACATGGGAATGAAAGGGGCTTATTCTCAAGATTTCTAAAAATGATTTTTTTGTTTACTTATGTTTTATAGTCTCAAAGTGATTGGAATGCACTTATTTCACATCGATTAATTATTTCTGATTTACTAAGCAGTTAATTATGGACACAATTATAGGAATAAAAAAACTGCGAAACTGAGAAAAATTGCCTGACAATGAATACCGTTTTGAAATGTGACGTCATCAAAGCAACCTTTACTTTTGGGAAAGCATGAACTCTCCAATTCAGATTGTTTATGTAGGTCTAATTTCAACAATTGGTGCCATAGCCCTCGAATTCAAAGATTCTTTCATGTCAATAATCGCAGGAATAAATGAAGATCAAGTAGGCCTATAGGCGGTGTACCGGTAGGACCTGGGACCAGGAATGGAAGCCATTGCCTCATATATTGGTGTTACCCCTTGGGCTAGTGGGTTGAAGCTTTTCACACTATCTGTTCGGTTCAAGCTCTACCATTAAATCTAAAAAAAGTCTAAAATGGACGCTTTGAATTTTTTTATATTGATGATATTTTTTAGTACAACTGCCTGGTAAATTTGAAAATAATTATGGAATGTGAAATCAAATAGTTGTTGGCACTTTGGGAGAGGAGAAAGCAGAACTTTTTGAGAAATAAACGAGGAAAACAACTGTTCAGTCACACCATCCTGACAGCCACTTTGAATTTACCCATGATCTTCTGCTCGTTGGTTTATGCCAATAGGAGTTAGGTGCAGGATTGGCTTTTATTTAGACATTTTTCAAATTTCCTATGCTTTAACATTGTGCTATATAGCATACTTGACAATATTGTGCAGATACTTTTGCTAAACTCCACAGTAGGCAGAAAAGTGGGTTACTTTAATAGCATCTATGTTTAGTATTTAGTACTTTTATAATCTAGTCTAATTAGAATATATTCGCATTAAAATATCTGTAACACCGTGTCGGAGAAAGGACAATATATTCAATATTTAGCACCTTTATAATATTATCTAATTAGAATAGATTCGCACTTAAATATGTAGCTGACGTCTGAGAACAGACAATATATTG
Organism: Hanleya hanleyi; assembly: GCA_036873755.1. Taxonomy (NCBI): domain Eukaryota; kingdom Metazoa; phylum Mollusca; class Polyplacophora; order Lepidopleurida; family Hanleyidae; genus Hanleya; species Hanleya hanleyi. The sequence continues at coordinate 3,577 of JAVTVY010019005.1, read as the reverse complement.
AATATTTAGCACTTGGATAATATCATATAATTAGAAGAGATTCGCAGTTAAATGTCTAGCTGGCGTCACGGTCCAAGAAAGACAATATATTCAATATTTAGCACCTTTATAATATCATCTAATTAGAAAAGATTCGCACTTAAATATGTAGCTGGCGTCTGGGAAAAGACAATATATTCAATATTTAGCACTTTTATAATCTATACTAAATAGAAGAGATTCGCAGTTAAATATCCACAAGAGCCTTTTCCGAGAAAAGACAATATATTCAATATTTAGCACTTTTATAATCTACTCTAATTAGAAGAGATTCGCATTGAAATATCTGTAACACCGTGTCGAAGAAAGGACAATATATTCAATATTTAGCACCCTTATAATATCATCTAATTAGAATATATTTGCATTTAAATATGTAGGTGACGTTTGAGAACAGACAATATATTGAATATTTAGCACTTTGATAATATCATCTAATTAGAAGAGATTCGCAGTCAAATATCTATCTGGCGTCCGAGAAAGACAATATATTCAATATTTAGCACCCTTATAATATCACATAATTAGAAAAGATTCGCACTTAAGTATGTAGCTGGGGTCTGGAAAAAGACAATATATTCAATATTTAGCACTTTTATAATCTATGCTAAATAGAAGAGATTCGCAGTTAAATATCCACAAGAGCCTTTTCGGAGAAAAGACAATATATTCAATATTTAGCACCTTTATAATATCATCTAATTAGAAAAGATTCGCACTTAAATATGTAGCTGGCGTCTGGGAAAAGACAATATATTCAATATTTAGCACTTTTATAATCTATACTAAATAGAAGAGATTCGCAGTTAAATATACACAAGAGCCTTTTCGGAGAAAAGACAATATATTCAATATTTAGCACCTTTATAATATCATCTAATTAGAAAAGACTCGCACTTAAATATGTAGCTGGCGTCTGGGAAAAGACAATATATTCAATATTTAGCACTTTTATAATCTATACTACATAGAAGAGATTCGCAGTTAAATATACACAAGAGCCTTTTCGGAGAGAAGATAATATATTCAATATTTAGTACTTTTATAATCTAGTCTAATTAGAAGATATTCGCATTAAAATATCTGTAACACCGTGTCGAAGAAAGGGCAATATATTCAATATTTAGCACCTTTATGGTATTATCTAATTAGAATAGATACGCACTTAAATATGTAGCTGACATCTGAGAACAGACAATATATTGAATATTTAGCACTTTGATCATATCATCTAATTAGATGAGATTCGTAGTTAAATATCTAGCTGGCGTCCGAGAAAGACAATATATTCAATATTTAGCACCTTTATAATATCATCTAATTAGAAAAGATTCGCACATAAATATGTAGCTGGCGTCTTGGAAAAGACAATATATTCAACATTTAGCACTTTTATAATCTGTACCAAATAGAAGAGATTCGCAGTTAAATATCCACAGTGTCAGAGAAAGGACAATATATTCAATATTTAGCACCTTTATAATATCATCTAATTAGAATATAATTTGATTATTGTGATCAAGTACCAAAGGAAGATGTTGTTTTTGACGTTTTGTTTCTTTCGAAATTACATTGAAAGAGGCCGATTGTCTCCGAAACACCTTCGGTCATTGGGTGCATGCTAACATACAGTGACGCGGAATGATTGGTTTGTTGTGCCAGTAAGTCTGAATACATGTCAGCCGTCCGCATCAGTGAGGTTGCCTTGATATCGCCCGTTCTGTAGGCACCAATCGAGCTTTACTTGGGACTGTCTTAAACATCCTATATACCAGCACATGCGCACTGTTTAACCAGGAAGAACGATAGAATAATCTGTTATTGTCTGAGTGGAGTTGCACAAACCACAAATGAAAATGTACGACTGTCTTAAAAATCCTTATATACCAGCGCATGCGCGTTGTTTAATAATAATAATAATAATAATAGTTTTATTTCAGACATAACTTGTCCATGTACAGTTGAGTTGATGATACAATAAGACTCAGATAGGTACTCTAAGTCTGCTTAGGGAACAATAAACAGTTGATTTCGCCAAGTGGCTTGAAAGAGCGATTTAAACATTACATCCGAGTGCAAGATGGTCTTCAGCACGATATTACTACTATTTTCAATTCTACATTTGAAGCGAAAGACACTCTTTCTAACCAGTTCACCAAAGGATGGTGTTCCATTTATACAAAACATATAACTGGCACTACAATCACGTCTATAATTTAAAAGCCATCGGAATCCATTGTTGTACATGACATACATACCGTTTTTTTCGTGTTAAAAACAAGATCATGCGAGATAGAATAGTCATCGCATTCATTCAACAATATCTGCATAGTATGGTGGCCGAGAGGGGCCATCGTCACTTCGCCATCGTGCCATAGGGCGATAGAGCGATAGAGCGATGGCGATAGAGCGATAGAGCGATGGCGATAGAGCGATAGAGCGATGGCGATAGAGCGATAGAGCGATAGCGATGGCGATAGAGCGATAGAGCGAGCGATAGAGCGATGGCGATAGAGCGATAGAGCGATAGATGGCGATAGAGCGATAGAGCGATGGCGATGGCGATAGAGCGATGGCGATAGAGCGATGGCGATAGAGCGATAGAGCGATGGCGATAGAGCAATAGAGCGATGGCGATAGAGCGATAGAGCGATGGCGATAGAGCGATACGATGGCGATAGAGCGATAGAGCGATGGCGATAGAGCGATAGAGCGATGGCGATAGAGCGAAGTACATGACTGCGCATGACTACACCAAAACGAGACAAGTCGACATTTTTTCCTAGCTTTGTGTTCACGGTATTTGTCGGTACAAGATTTTCATGGCGGTCAAAATGAATATCAACGCCATGCATGCTAAGAAAAATTCTGTACATGAAAGCGACTCTGAGTTGATTCAAGGAATGCCATTATGAATATATTTAAAAAAAAAGATCTTTGATTAATGACACGGAGGGGGAAGGATTGACGCTTATTAATATTCAATTGTTGGAGAACGTTGATAGGATATTAATTTATTAAGATTTGCCTCTCCCCCTATACCCCCGCATTGCACAAAGAACGGAATGTCTCAAAGAGCGGAGACCAAGGACTACTTCGTCTCTCCACCCTCAATAATTACGAGGGGGTGCCTTGAAATGGGCCGAAAATTAGTAGAGAAGCGTGATAAATAAATCTAAAATGACTGGTTTTTAAATTGCAGTTTTATGCCAAGTACCAACATTTTCTCAGTGGTTTCGTACTAAATGGAATTTAGACTGGTCACAAGGTGACTTTAAGCTATTAGGTCTTGTGTTTATAAACAATTTGGCCGAAAAGGTTGAAAAAATACAAAGATGAATTAAAAGATATTGTCATACTCATAAAGATATGGTCCAAAATAGGATTGAATCCACTAGGACGAAATGTCATTTGGCTTGTTGTTGCCGAAACTCAACCATCTATTTTCCTCTCTTCCAAACCCACCCGAACCACTTATAAATGAATTCCAGAAACGCTGTTTTGAATTTGTTTGGAACTCGAAATCTGATAAATTTTT
>JAVTVY010019004.1:0-76629 GCA_036873755.1 Hanleya hanleyi | reverse complement strand
TGTGGGTCAAAGGTCATTTCTGGGTCAAATGTCAGCAGGACTTATATACCCCTGAATAACATCGTACGCTTCAGTTATTAAAATGTTACACATGATGAGCAACCCACTTATGAAGATTTCTTGTATGGGGTGTGGCAAGTAGTATATAAACTGTCCATTACAGGGTTGCCCATTTGCTTCAACATTGAAATAACTTAATCATATGGTCTCACATAAAGGCAGACAATGCTGCTGACTTTTGACCCGGGAGATATCTTTTACTCGGATGTGACGTCCTCCGTTCTGTCATCGCCACGTCACTTGAGGTCATCACCATCACGATTTACGCTCATTTTTACGACATAATTTAACATTTATATACCATTCAGGCACACACATTGCACCAGCAGACAAAGAACATTAAGAAATTAAATAAAGCTCTGGTGCGTATGAGAGAACAGCGGCGGGCGCGGTTTCACACAACCATGAAATCACGGAGAACTGGACCGTTGATAAGGATATCGACTGAAAGAGGCACACAGACAGATCTAGATGAAACCTGCCATCAGTGCGAACGCTACGAGGCACACGTAGAAAAATTGACATCTCACAGTGATAAAGGACCCCGTCGTTCACTGACTGTATTCCATGCTCAGCAATACACAGAGGAGATGACAAAGTGTGTTCTGCGACTGTTACAACACAATGTTGGTTATTGCCACATTGCTCCTGTGATACAAGCGGTTCTCGAGCTAGCAAATTTGGAGGCAAATCAACTACCATGTCGGGCTACAGTTGACCGAATAGCCAAGCTGAGGTTGCCACTTGTGCATTTGAACCTGGGGGCCACTATGACAACGGAGAGGAATACGACACTGTATTCCGATGAGACGAAGAAGCGAGGGCAGCAGTTTGAAACATACGTCGTAACAACAACAACACAGGAGCCCAAGATCCTTGGTTTACGAGAGTTGGTGGACAAATCAGCGTCCACCACATTGGCAACGTTAACTGAAATAGTACAAGACCTCGATCGTGTAAATAGTTGTAGTCGGGCTGGGACCGAAATCATAGCGAACATCAAAAACACAATGAGTGACCGTGCTGCAACCGAGAAGGCGTTTCACCAACTATTCAAAAAGTACAGGAACGGCATTCTACCGGAAGTGATACCCAATTGGGCCAAAATGAGTGCAGATGAGCGGACGAGACTAGGAGAAATCCACAATTTTTTCTGTGGGTTACATCTTTTGGTAAACGCTGCAGAAAAAGCCGATGCATCCTTGAGCAGTTTCGAGAAGAAGTACAAGGAGACTCACGACGACGACTCATCGTATAACTTTGGAAAGAATTCACCGCCTTCCAGTTCGTATACTGTAGATCTGGTGCGCACTGCTTGCAAGGCCTTTTCTCGGGGCGGAGACGAGAAAAGCGGTTGTTTTTCGTCGGTGTCGGTTTTTCTGTGCGCTCGGGGCGAGGAAAAGTCTCTGACGAAATTCCGAGGTAATCGGTTTAACATCGTTTTCCACAACTCGGCAATATTGTACCACCAGCGCCATCTCCTCCGGGACTTCCTGAAAAACTGCTACGGAGCAGACAACAGACTGCTACAGACCATTCTCCATTACCTGGGCATTCCAGTTCTGGTCGCAGGATGCAGAGCCATGGGACTGCTGAATAAATACTTCACCAAGCCGCTCTGGAACCTTCTGGAAAGGAATGGAAATATACTAGAGATGAATACAAAATACCAGAAAATTATTCACAATCTGAAAAACTGTGACACCCAGCTTCTGCTTCAAGGTGAAGTTGAACTAATCCCCGACAGCCAACCAATTCCTCCATCTGATATACTTACATCTCTAACTACAGCTTCTGATGATGACCTTCTCACCACTTCTATTCTAAACATACTGTTACCTGATATTGCAGCCATTTTTGAACACCTCCTTCAAGACCAGCTACCCGGTGGGGATAACTATTCCAAAAACCCCGACACTCATCCAGAATGCTCCTCCACTTTGAAGCACAACAAAATCCCTGAAACTGTTTTTGCACAATTAGATTACCTGGAAACAACTAAGCCATCTGCAACAGCTCTGACGGTGGAAAGCCACATTCTCTTCAACTTTAACAAAGTTGGGCGTTGGCTGGATGGTCTGACAGAAGAAGAGTTCAGTGAGAAAATTCTTAAGGCCTCGCTGTTACGCAATATAACAACAGAGCAATTCAGAGCCAGACATCAGCAAATGAAACAGGCAAAGCTTGCTGCACTGAAAGAGAAACAGAAGGAATTGGAAAGAAAAAGACAGAAAGCCATACTGGAGAAGGTACATATGACCAATGACATGATTTATCATGGACTTTGGCAGACCCTAGGTCAAGTGGACTACAACATTTCCTTGTATAAGACCACCAAAGACAAGACGGAAGCCTTGAAAGCCCAGCTGAGATTCCGAAAACAAGTACTTCAGCAGCACGTTGATGATCCCAAACTCTTCGCTTTCTCCCACAACAAAAAACAGTTCACCGTAGGAGAACTCCTTGCCAACTTAAAATCCATCGTGGCCCAAGCGGAATCCACTGCAGAAGAAGCCGTATCTCATCTGGTACAGAAACGTGTCATGCACACGTTCGAAGTGGATGATGCGAATGTTGAATTTGCGGGAAGAGTTATTTCTCAAGTGCCAGGATTCCCCACATGGTTCAACATCGTATACGAATCTGAACCAGACGTTGTATACACATATCAACTGGAGGAAGATCTGCAGAAGGATTGGCTGAGAATTATCGAGTATATATCATTTTAATCCCCCGTACAGTGCACAGCATTTTGTTGACCGTCACCTCGCACGGGGCCCTTGTTTCTGTCACATTAACGATCTTGTTGCGGTTAGAATCAGGGAATCACCTGTAATCAACCGCAGTCACGTTCCAACATCTTTCCCATATATTAACGCGCACATCCTCACGGTTGGTATTCAATACCAGCACATGATGCACCCTCTATGCTCCACACACTGCTAAAATCTTACCTTTTACCCTTGAGAAAAAGGGTTACTCAACGGACATGGTCACGCGAATAAGATCCTTTTCAAAGGATAACATGAAGAAAACTTTGAAAAGTATTCTTAAAAAACCATCCCGTTTGAAGAACCCTTCTCCCTGCAATTTAGCCCTATCCCTCTGTCACATTTATTTTTTTTTCAATCGTTTAATACTCGTGTTTAACAGATATTCCCAGAAAAAACATATCTCCATAGATATTTCTTTTGAAATTGTGATGGATAAAGGCATAGAATACACATTTCATTTTTATCTTCTGAACTGTATACTTACCTCTAAAGTAATGTACTACCCCAAGAGCTGATGCAAAGAAATTGAAATGACAGCAAGTTAAATCTTCTCACATTTCAGTTTAATATACTTAACATGAAAAGAACATGATGCATGTTGATATTGAAAATCAAATGAAATGTGTTTTCATCTGTTGTATTCCAGATCAGATGACGCTGGGTCCACTGCCACAGACTGATTCTGAAGGCGCATATTCATCTTGAAGTTAATACAGGTAAGTGTAATTTATGAGAATCGTGGCTCCCTAGTGAACGTCAGTAATGGAGAAAGATTACCTTCTCGCGTATTGACCCCAGTTTGACCTATCCTGTTATATATCATTAATTGTAGGTCATGTGCCAGGATGCATGCATGCGCACAATACCAAATAACGTCAGTCATGAACATGGGTGATGGGTGACTCTTTCTCACCTGGAACCAAAGTAATAATATGGAAAATTGCGCGGGTCAATACTCGGGAGATTCATCTTTTTCTACTACTAATGTCAGGTGTGACCTTTCAGTTTCCCTTCGTGGTTATGCATATGACCGAAAGAAAGCTAAGAACGTTGTCATGTCTAATAAAGCTTTGTTTTTTCTCTGATTCACAGATTACCTCACCCTAAAACACATGCCTGTCTGTTGCTGTCGAAATGTTGTTGTAAATAAAGTCATCCTCATCGTTTTAGTGCCCTCCTGTATATAATTGAGTAAGTACGAAACTCCAGTGTATATAATTAACATTGCATTCCCAAACTGATATACACATGTCTTTCTGTTAAGTGACGCTTTTAATACCGTCTACCTGCCTCCATCGTCATCAGCTGCACAGTGTTAAAAGTATTGGAGTGAAAGGATAAAAGAGAAAGGAAAAAAATGGGTCTGAATGAAATTTCACCGAAATTATTTTTTCGATTCGTAACGTATTCAGCATATGGTACACGACGTTTAACTTATCACCTCGCTCTCATGTTTTAAGCCTAAACTGTGGGTAAGTATTTGCACAAAGTGCCGTTACAAGTATCGACGTAAGCGGCAATGACTTCGGGCGCGGGCGCCAATGATTTCGGACTTGTGAGAAAAACAAATCCTAAGTTTATTTTTATTTGTATATATGGTATACAATTCTTCTTCTTCCGAAAATTCTGATGTAAATTGATTCTGTTATACTTCACTGCTTATTTAAAATACTGAAATTGTTTAACTCTCACCATATGAGTGAAAGAAACTTGAGTGTGACATTGAGCCCAATGCCCCCCCCCCCATCATTTCCGGAGGGAAAAATCAGAAATGGCCCTTCTATGGGAGGTCTGGCACGCCTCACGGTACTCTCATTCACAATGTTTGTTGGTCGAATAGTTTCATACCGTCTTATGTCAATCTTTAATGCACATATAATACGGAGAAAGCCCAGTCAGATTTAAACCATGTGCTTTGTCGTTGTGGTGCTTTATAGATCTGGATCTCGGTGGTGGATAGCAGCCTGAAATGCTTGGATCTCCGTGGTGTACAGCAGCCTGAAATGCTTGGATCTCCGTGGTGGACAGCAGCCTGAAATGCTTGGATCTCCGTGGTGTACAGCAGCCTGAAATGCTTGGATCTCTGTGGTGGACAGCAGCCTGAAATGCTTGGTTCTCCGTGGTGTACAGCAGCCTGAAATGCTTGGATCTCCGTGGTGGACAGCAGCCTGAAATGCTTGGTTCTCCGTGGTGTACAGCAGCCTGAAATGCTTGGATCTCTGTGGTGGACAGCAGCCTGAAATGCTTGGTTCTCCGTGGTGTACAGCAGCCTGAAATGCTTGGATCTCCGTGGTGTACAGCAGCCTGAAATGCTTGGATCTCTGTGGTGGACAGCAGCCTGAAATGCTTGGTTCTCCGTGGTGTACAGCAGCCTGAAATGCTTGGATCTCCGTGGTGGACAGCAGCCTGAAATGCTTGGATCTCCGTGGTGTACAGCAGCCTGAAATGCTTGGATCTCTGTGGTGGACAGCAGCCTGAAATGCTTGGTTCTCCGTGGTGTACAGCAGCCTGAAATGCTTGGATCTCCGTGGTGTACAGCAGCCTGAAATGCTTGGATCTCCGTGGTGGACAGCAGCCTGAAATGCTTGGATCTCCGTGGTGTACAGCAGCCTGAAATGCTTGGATCTCTGTGGTGGACAGCAGCCTGAAATGCTTGGTTCTCCTTGGTGGACAGCAGCCTGAAATGCTTGGATCTCTGTGGTGGACAGCAGCCTGAAATGCTTGGTTCTCTGTGGTGTACAGCAGCCTGAAATGCTTGGATCTCCGTGGTGGACAGCAGCCTGAAATGCTTGGTTCTCCGTGGTGTACAGCAGCCTGAAATGCTTGGATCTCTGTGGTGGACAGCAGCCTGAAATGCTTGGTTCTCCGTGGTGTACAGCAGCCTGAAATGCTTGGATCTCCGTGGTGGACAGCAGCCTGAAATGCTTGGTTCTCCGTGGTGTACAGCAGCCTGAAATGCTTGGATCTCTGTGATGGACAGCAGCCTGAAATGCTTGGATCTCCGTGGTGTACAGTAATGCGATAACAGTTTGACCAATGGGTAAATATTTGCCACCAATCCTCACAATTTATTAAATGTATTACTTTAATTTAACTGTTCATTCAATGTTGAACTATTATATTGTTATAAATTACATTGATACATTGCTGCTGTTGCCCCTTCAACACTGCGACATAGGCATTTGCAGTAATTTTGGTCATTTACCAGTATTTGTAATTGCAACTACGACCATTCTGACTGTACAATTGACCAGTGAGATTGCCCTTTTCCATATTGCATGAAATAACTGGCAGTTCTCACTCAGTTCACATTTACCACATTTTGGCCACTGTCAAATATGGATGCCATCGCAAAGGCCTTAATGTGACATTTGCCAATATTCTGTGAGCAACATGGATTTATCAATTTCGCTTTCATTTCATTTCAGATTCGCCTAGGCAGCACATTCGTGGGGTCTATTTTGATTTGTTGTGTACAGAATGGTTGAGGCTCTATGTGGAATAATTCGTCATTGACATCACAACATTAATTTGTCCGTAAGTATTATCTTTCGCAAAATGCACGGGGATTCCTTTCCACTGTATAAACGTAACCGGCTATTTATTTCCATAAAACCCTCTCCACTTCACGGTATCCTATACTCCTTGTAACTATAACGTTTTCCAGCTCATCTTCATCGTATACCGACACGCAAATTGACCAGAGTCGATTGAAAACAAACCTTTTCGTTAAGTTTTTCGTATGAAAAACTTTAGCGTTCTACTATATTGATCATTGTAGGGTAATTTGTGGATCCTATGTATACACAGCTCCTGGTTTGTCTCTGAGGTCGTGTCTCCGATCTGTCAGCTCCTGGTTTATCTCCGAGGTCTGGTCTCCGATTTGTCAGCTCCTGGTTTGTCTCCGACGTCTTGTCTCCGATCTGTCAGTCACATTGGCTTTCAATGTAAGTTAAAGATGTACACTGGGAATCTCAGTATAAAATTGGGATAGCCTGTTACAGAAGGAAGAAACACTAGAAAAGGCAGCACTTATATTTTGTTTCAGCTTTCTTAGTATATATCGAACCCACTTTAAAGTGGATTTGTTTTGTATTTTAAGGGTCCTTCAAAAATGAGGTAGAAATTTGAGATTACAACGGCTTTGTCGTTGTGGTGCTTTATAAATCTGGTTTTAATGTGACATTTGCCAATATTATGTGAGCAAGATGGATTTATCAATTTCGTTTTCATTTCATTTCAGATTCGCCCTTTAGGCAGCACATCCGCGAGGTCTACTTTGATTTGTTGTGTACAGGATGTGTGAGGCTCTACGTGGAATAATTCGTCATTGACATTACAACATTACTTCAATTTTTCCGTGAGTATTTTCTTTCGCAAAATGCACGAGGATTCCTTTCCACTGTATAGACGTAACCTGCTACTTATTTCCATAAAACCCTCTCCACTTACCGGTATCCTATACTCCCTGTAACTATAACGTTTTCAGACTCATCTTCATCGTATACCGACATGCAAATTGACGACAGGCGATTGGAAACAAACCTTTTCATTGAGTTTTTCGTTTGAAAAACTTTAACGTTCTACTATATTGATCATTGTAGGATAATTTGTGAGTCCTATGTATACGCAGCTCCTGGTTTGTCTCCGAGGTCTTGTCTCCGATCTGTCAGCTCCTGGTTTGTCTCCGAGGTCTGGTCTCCGATCTATCAGCTCCTGGTTTGTCTCCGATCTGCCAGTCACTGTTGGCTTTCAATGTACGTAACTTAAAGATGTGCGCTGGGAATCTCAGTATAAAATTGCTTTCTCAATATATGTATCTAACCAACTTGCTCAGCAACCTAAAGTGGATTTGTTTTGTACTTTGAGGGCCCTTCAAAAATAAGGTTTCAATACATGGAATATATTTGTAGAAACAAAGGAAACTCTGCGAGTAGTGTCAAGTGAATAATACAATGTAAATGTGTGAACTGTAAGAATAATGCATGAGGACTGAATGGAATACCACAGATTTTATGGTAGTAATTCCAGCTTAGCACATAACAATGAAATGTGTGAAAAAGATAGAGAGTGAAAAAGAAGTGTGGTCTGTGGACGGTATTAATCCCGGGTGACAATCTCAATGGCAATAACGAATCTCCGGGACTGCACCGTTTTCATATCTCTGGTTTAATACTTTGGCTATGCTATGGTTATTTGAGTCATTACAGAATAAAAATGGAAATCCGAAATTGATAATATATCAGAGTAGATTAGCGTAACAGTTCGAAAATGACTCATTTAATTCATTTATTCACAGTCCAATTAACGACTTGTGATAAATAACTGAAGATAAAGTGTAGAAATGTCAGAAACTGGCAATGAATTGATGATGGGAATTTCATTGTTCGTGTAAAATGGAGATGGTCCCTCAACAAAATTATCTCCCCTCTTTCTTCATCCCTGTAGGTGTCGATGCAACGAGAGTACAACGAGAGCAGAATCTGCACGAAGTTGAGCTGGCATTTCAATCTTTCCGGCATGTCAGGCATGTTGATGTGTGCTGTTTTAGGCAGTTACAAAGACAAAGATTCAAAATTTTCAAATTGTTTTACTCTGATTTGAATCAAGATACAGCCAATCTACCTGAGCACATGATTCGTGTTGGACTTATTTGTCAGGTGAGCTGAAAAGATTTTTTAAAATCGAAAAATTTATCTTTTACGTGGGAAAGGCTAACTCAAAGCACATGACACGGCGTTCGCTAACCGCTCACTTCAAACACACCATTCCCTTCTCTCACTTCAACACAAGAGAGCTCTACTCCATCAACATTAACATGCCACCGAGAGTTACGTCCCTTACACCGTTAACATATACATAGCTCAGCTTATACGCGACAATTATTACTGTTAATAAATCTGAGATTCCAACAATCCACAGCAAGTCAAAGATATTACTCACATTAAGGGTCACGACAGATGACATCAACGGGATGGGAATAGTTGATCGACTTATACTGAACAAGAACGTTTCACTGGAAAGACGGTCAATTGGCGTGTATGACGAACTATAATTACCACGAGTTGGTGGATGAGCTGGGGCGCTAAAATTTTCACCCATATCATGTACTCTTTGGATATGTACTGTTCTATCCCTGCTAGATATCCCTTTGACACATATCGGATGGAATGTGCGAACATCTTGAACATTTTCAGGCAAGTGGGCTATGTTTTGACAAATTTGTACTAAACGCTATCAATATAGCCTAACAGAATCGAGCAAAATGAGAAAAAAACATGAACCCGACATTTTGGAACTACTCATGTTTCAAAAAAATACTGCATGTGGGCCGAACCTAGATATGAACATCCATAACATTAGATACTTCTAACTCTTACTTTTATCTCTGTTACGGAAATGCGGTGATAAGGCGACAAATCACACTATCATTTCCTGCAAACATGACAATTTTTATTGTAAATATGATTCTTGATGCGCTAAAATATTACGTTAGATTTTCGAGCTCAATAAAGAACATCTGCGTTATATATGCCTATGCCTCCAAACAAGTTTATATTCGCGACAACCATATCAGCAAATTTCGTGTACTTCCCCCACTATTAGAAAAACATTGCAACATGGATTTATTTTAGACTGGAATCCTTGAAAATTGAGTTGTGGATATATTGTAGTCCGGTGGCTTACGGCCAGATGTTCACTTTATCGTGACAGAGTGGAATAAAGTACCAAATTTGGCACACGTGTCGTCAGGGGCACCAAGAACAATATCAGAAGGGGTGCCTCCGATTTCGAGACACAGGAGGGAATATGTGACCCATTAGGGGCCCGGAGTCATTTTTGGCCTATAAATGACAATTTTCATCCCAACGATTTTCAAAACCCCATAAATTTGCTATGCTCTGGGGAAGGAGTCTGAAAATTTCCACACTAATACTGTTGGAACAGGCCTAGTGAGAAATACAAAAATTATTCAAGATGGCCGCCATAATGACGTTACGGCTACGTCAGAACCAAAACATGGTAAATTTTTGACGAATTTGCGATCCGAACTTCTGAATTATATTTTTTAATTGTTTTCTTGGTGTTAAGAATACAGCAAATATTAGAAAATAATCATATAGAACTGACTCAGATGGCACGGGCGCCCTTTTGGGACCGTTGCCAAACTGAGTCAAGTTGGACCTGATACTTATTTATGGAATAAATTCGTTGGGGCTACCATACAATGCAGGCCGTGATTGAACAAATGTATAGCTACTAAGTGAATGTTTCATTCTAATATAGCGTCAGACTTCAATCTACACATTTTTGAATATGTTATTCTGGATTCCTGCTGTTGAAGATTAAGTGGCAGCGCCAATGCGAAAACTATGACCTATTAAAGCGGGTCAATGTCGATTAAAGATATTTCGTTTTTTACATGAGCTGAGAAATAGGCAGCGGTGACGGGCATGTAAAATATGTAAAAGAAAATAAGCACGGATTGCTCGAACTGGACAATATCTGATATTTTCAGTATACGATGATATAAACAAATGAATATATGGGATATGTTGTGTTTGAAGTTGCGGATAATAATTTTCATGCTTTGTAACGGGCCAGATTGGTCGGAGAAAGAGACATCGTTGTATCAAAGAACAATTCACTGACGCGTAAGAATGTATGAAAAGCTACCACGAACATTGCTCGTAAAGAATTACATGGATACAATGTGGGCATCAAATATCTTATGGAGGATATCCTTATGGGTAGCCTGGTATCTGGCTAACCGTGTAATTTTTAAATGCCCTTAAGTAGCTTTTTGGCAAGGAATAATTGCACAGGGTCATTTACTGCAGCCAAATTGTGCACATAGCTGATAGCCGAGATGAATGCATAAACTGTGGAGGGTGCATATTTGTGGAAATGCAAGAATGCTTTGAATGAAACCAACTGTGCCGATGAGGTCGGAATGTCTTACTGGTACACTGACCACTGTTATTGAGGAAATCTCTATATTCTTGTCATGCACGTGCTTGTATATTTTCAAGGAAAATTCAGCAAGGAACGCCGTTAGAAGAACTCTAGCTGTCTGCTGCAAAGAGTCAACAACAGACAGGGTATTGGATGCGACGATCGGTTGAGCCAAAGGGCTAGAGACAGCGCTTCCTGAAATTGTAACCACGAGAGCTTTTCAGGAACAACGTTAGATTGTTCCGAAATATGTTTTAATCTGAACAGAATGTAATGTAATGAAAGACTGGTGATTGATTATTTCAACCCCGGCCATATTATCACAAAGAAATAAAATGTTATGATTTGACAGTTTGTGGCCCCCAATTACACGGCAAGCATGATGGGGAACAACTTCTTGACCGTGATATGTAAGTGGGCAAGATGTGTTGACCATTCTTGGCGAAGAAATGCCCTGCCGGGCACCGCGACTTTACAGGCAAAATTGAGCGAGCCAATGAGAGATTGCAGTTCCACAAGGGTTACCTTTTTGCGACGCGACAATTCATTCAGCATACTTTTCAGTTTATGAATTTTGCCTTCTGGAAATGATGCGTTCATAGTTCTGGAGTCCAGTTGAATCCCATGCATAACCACAGTAGTTTATGGGTAGTAGGTCTTAGCATGATGCCAATATACTCACACAAGTAAGTGACAGTGTTAAGAGTTATAAAACAAGTCGTCCAGTATGTGGGACACATCTGATATTGTAGCCATAAACGATTCCACAGAATGTAGAGCATCCCATTGAGAGGCGCCGATCATAAAAGTACTTGTTGCCCCAGGTAAACCCCAATAAGGGGTAAAACGCTGGTTCGATAGATATGATGCGGAAGGCATCATCTAAATAGATTTTTGCCATCATATCATAGGTCCTGTGGAATCCACCGTTAATAGACACGGCAGATTTTTTCAGGGTAAGATCACCCTAACAGTAGGGGGATTTAGTCACACTCAAGGTTATTGCATTCATATGGTGAAAGCCAGTTTTAATCACATGTTAATGGTGGTGGAATCTGGAATACCTGAGAACCACTTCCGGCCAGTCGCCAAGTAACTGGCAAATTTTTACACATGCACCAGCGAGGCTCGAACCCTTGCCGTTTCAGCTGTGTGAGGCTAGCGATCACCAGCGATGCACCTTAGACAACTCGGCCAACGAGAGTCCCTGGAAGTATAAGGTTCCTTTCGGGGGACTAAGCATAATGGAGAGCCAACCATATTGTCAAAAGGAGGAGTAGAAAAGGGACCAGCAACTCGACTTTTCGACAACTCTGTATAATTTAGCTTCTGCGATAGCAGGGTTTTGCATAGCAGATGAACGATTACGTGAGACAGTAAAAGCATAGTTTGTCGAGTGCCCAGTATCGAAACCGTTTATATAACTTGAAACAAGTAAATCTACCCCAGCTTAGTTAATTAGCTCAGGTTTTCGCCTGATCGGGTTTATTGGTTAACTCCCTTTGCCGCTGGATTTAAACGTGCTAATTTACATGTAAGGATCCGGGAAGAAACCAATCGCCAACATTTGATGTAGTTCACAACCGTGGCATGTACGATAACCTGAAGTTTCATCCTTCGAAACAGATTTGTGTATAGTACCGATAATCAGCATTGAGGACGAAGCGCTGGTGGCCATATTGGATGTCTGTAGAAAAGAAAATAGCCAATAACCTTCATGGCCAATAACCTTGACGAACTTGCAGAAAAACTGAACTCAATAAAAAAAAAACTGCTGAAAAGGATAAAATTATAGCTGACTACCAAAGTAACATCAGGGAACTTCGGTCTGAAGTGAATGAACTGCACCGCAGATCTGCTGATCAAACCAAAGAACTGCACGAACTTAAGGAAGAAAATGCTTTTATTCTCGATAAATCTTAGCAATACAGCAGAAGGGAATGTGTGCGCATCAACGGTCTGAAACTGCAAGCGGGTGAGAACACTGACGATGCTGTGTGTCGACTTGCAGCATCCATGAATTTGACAGTCTCCAAAGATGACTTGTCGCGAACGCATTTTCAAGGTGATAACCGCAGTCAAATTATGGCCAAGTTCATATCTTACCGCAAGCGCACCGAATTCATCAAAAACCGGCAACTGTTGAAAGAAATTCCAGATCATCAGGACATTTACATTAATGAGGATCTAACCCAAGCGAGGTACCAGCTCTTCAGAAAACTCCTACAGAAAAAAAGGAAGGGAAAGTGCACAGCGCCTGGACCTTTGACGGTAATATCTTGTCGACTTACTGAGAATGGGGAACGAAAACAGATAGTCACAGTTACTCGATCTGTAAAACAATAAAAGAAACAAGAAAACTGATAAACTTAGTATCAAGTAGGTTAATAGAACCTCAAACATTAAAACCGACAATATAATGTCAATCAAGTCTCATATTCTACATATGTAATTGATATTTTCGATTTTCAATTATCTAATGTGTGATATTAACCATGCAATACAACTTCTAACAATCAAGTAATTAATCAAGTAATCAAGTATTTCAAATAATTTATCATATGACAAACACCCTTTGTACATACATAAACATACCATTGGAATTATTGCACGTTTATTTACATCTCTCGTATCTACATATAGGTATTTAACTCTTGCTATTTTGTAGCCTTACAATATGTGATGCTTAAATATTTTGTCACTCATTCAAGTGTCGTATCTTACTTTTCCGAGATAGCCTTATATATGAGCTTCGTGTATTGTTAACACGAAATTTATAGGTTTGAAGCTAATTGATATTAGATGGGGCCAGCATAACACAAACCATATCATTGCTATTACAAAGTTAATTGTTGTCCGACGAGTGTTAGTATAACATATATACTATAAGATTAGTAATCAAATGTTATCATAAAGCGGATTAGTTGTACGACGGGTGGTAGTATAACCGATATACCCTTATATATGAGCTTCATGTAATACTAACACGAATTTTATAGGTTTGAGTACACGTATTTGACGTTCTGTCTAGTCCGGGATGTTAGGGCATAAAAGGGACTGTTTGGTTCAGATTCTTCCAAAAGCACCAAATTTGGCCCATATGTCGCCCGTACAATACCTTTTCGATTTTTGACGGGCGCCAAGGTAGTCGCCCCCTTGGGTCGCCATATTGGCGAAATTCAATATGGCCGCCACCCGGGTTAGATGTCAATCGTATTTGAAAACAACAAAATAACTAGACTCATGAATAATACAACTTTTTAGTGGTTTTCGGTGTCTGGGAATCTGATTTGAGGTCAAGGTCACCCTAAAGGTCATTTTGGGGTCAAATTAGTCATTTTTAGCGGTTTTCAGTCGAGATATACAAACTACATCATTTTATCGATTTTCGGGGTTGAGTAACCCGAATCTGGCCATATTTTGACGATTTGAGGCCATGGTCACCTCATTTTGGAAATAAAGGTCAAAGATCAACAGTTGCTACTAAAAACAATCGAAACAAGATTATTCAGGAATGTTATTAAAATACTTCGGAGATGACATCTGCTGACAAAATGCTATAACTATGCCTCTACGCCGCTATGTGCATTTAAATGTTCAAAATACAACACAAAGACCGCTCTAGCAACACTATACCAATGATTACTTTTACTACCTATGCCTTCTGGCTTGCGCTCTATGTATCGGACATCGGTAGAGTTGCGTTTGTACCTTCCCGTGCATGCCTTGAGTCAGCTGTAGTGCATGAGAATGTCATATGCCATAGAAGTGTCGCTGAGTGTGCTCCACAGCGGTTGCCATGTACTGGTGCAATCTTTGTGCCAGCTCCACTCACTGAAGTCAGGGATTTCCTGCTGGAGTGAAGTGACCTGACTCCAGTAGAAACTCGCTTGCAGTAGCGCTCGCCTCACATGCTGTAACAGCGCGGCTTGGGAGGTGGGATGTTTTCCAGCGATCTGGTTGCAGTGGTGAAGAAGTGATGCTTGGCCTCATTGACACCGGCTGTACCACATCCCTTGCTGTACATTAGTACGATGAAGCGGTCTATAAGCTCTGGATCGTGCGTGAGAGCCACTAGTGTGTCGGTGAGGTCCGATATGCTTGTACAGGCTACCCATGCAGGCGGTCTTATTGTCACATCCAAGAAACGGTGAAGTCGTCTTGCACTCCGTTAAGCTGTGAAAGAGGGATAGTGCCAAGGACTTTGACGAACCAAGATCGGAACAGATGGTTTGGACTGAAATGCCATAATACTGTTTCCGGTATCCCTAAAATCCCGATGAATGGATCAGCGGCTTCTTAAAAAATGAAAACAAAAAGGAGCCGTTCTCATTCATCAGACACAGGTCTCCAAGACTGACTTTGCGGAAACCTCCTCCTGTGTACTCGTTTTGAGTCCGTGTTCTTCAACAGGCATTGTGACTTCACAATACTTCAACCGTGCAACCATTCCGAGGCGGACACCAGGATCCTCCTGCATCTAGCACATGCTTCGGTACTGGGGGAAAATATTATGACATTCCAGTCCATACCATTTGCTCCGAACTCGGTCCGTCAAAATCCTTGGCACTACCCCTCTTCCACAGCCTTACTGGGTGTGACGCGACTTCCCAATTTCTTGAGAGCGCAAGCCAGAAGGTATAGGTACTAATAACCATTGGTATATTGTTGCTAAAGCGGTCTTTGTATTGTATTTCGAACATTTAAATACACATAGCAGCGTAGCGGCATAGTTATAGCATTATCTCCGAAGTATTTTAATAAAATTTGTTCCTGAATAATCTTCGTTTGATTGTTCTTAGTGGTAACTGTTGAGCTTTGACCTTTGACCCCAAAATGGGGTGACCTCAAATCTTCAAAATAAGATCAAAATCGAATTCTTCGAATGTCACAAACCCCTATGGTATTAATTGTGATTCTTTTGGTATTTTACCTACAATTGACCTCTGGTTGATCTCTGGTTCGGATGACCTGTTATCGCGACTCTCAAATGAAATACTGCCCCGAATCGCCAAAATATTGCCAGATTCGGGTTACTCAACCCCGGAAACCAATAGAATGAGGCAGTTTATATATCTTGCACAAAAACCACTGATTATGGCGAATTTGTCCCCAAAGTGACCTTTAGGGTGACCTTCACCTCAAATCGCTGAAATAAGTTCACAATCAGATTCTTCGGCCCCCAAAACCACTAAAAAGTTTTATTATTCATATTTCTAGCCCTTTTAGTTATTTAACTACGATTGATCTCTAACCCGGGTGGCGGTCATATTGAATTTCGCCAATATGGCGGCCCCAGGGGGCGCCCGTCTTGGCGCCCGTCAAAAATCGAAATAGTATGGAATGGGCAACATATGGGCCAAATTTGGCGCTATTGGAAGAATGTGAACCAAAAAATCCCTAACAGCCCTGACTAGTCCTAGTATACAACTTCCCAACAACTGTGACAAGAATTGATCCTCCGCTATGAGACGTCCTTGCATACATTCTTTACATTCTCATTTTCGCTGTGTTACCAGTGTGTAATTAACACGTTAATCCAATAGTGGATTAATAAATATGGATTCCCTATGGTACTATACTGATATACTTACCATTGTGAAGTACCGGATATACAATAGTGCTTTCTAAATTATTCATTAAATACAATTACAAGTGTAATCAATTGTATGACGGTGCTAGTACCAATCTCAGTAAACTCAGATATAATATCACGGAATTCCCCTGATTTACCATCTTGGTTTACCTAGATTGTGCTAGTACAAGACAAATACTATGTCAGTGGTAACCAAATACAATTACAAAGCAAGGGCGTAGACAAGTGGAGAAGTTTGGGGGGGCTTAGGGGGAGAGTCTGAGAGGGGGGTATCCCCCCTCGCAGCGTAGATTTTTTTTTGAAAATTGATGGTAAATTGGCGCTAACTGGGAGCATTTGAGCGGTAAAAGATTGTAAAAGTTGAACTTTTTTTTGGCGAAAATATCCTATAACAGTGGCGATCAATACGTGATATACAAGGTGAAATGATCATTCAATCCGGAGTTTGCACTATAATTCAAGTTATTTCTTAGACAATGCTATCTTGCCTAGATAGCAGGGCCGGTGCATTGATGCGTGGTTGACCGCATGAGTTCTAAATTTCGTTCTGAAGTTGCCAAACTTATCAAAAAATGACCGCATGAGTTCTGATGTTCGTTCTGAAGTTGCCAAACTTATCAAAAATTTAAGCTTAGTGGTCCTTTCTCGGAATAGTAGAGAAAAGTATCCATATTCATCAAATTTACACCAGTAAATAGTGACTTTGTGTCTGGGTTAGATGTTTAACCTGTATTTCTAGGGTTTCTCCGTGAAAATTATTCGAGAGTTCGTATCTCTCGTTTGTGAATAAATAAATACTCAACAAATGACTGGGATCTCAATCAAAAAAAATGTTTATAGTGAAAAAGTTATGAAAAAATCTTTTCAGCCAACGTGTTGACCTTTTTTGTCCAAATGGGCGATATGTGATTGAATTGGAGCACATTATTCGTTTCTCGGAGAAAATATCACACGTCTGATATCGCCAAACTGTTGCGTTGTTCTCTAACCGATTGCAATTAGTCTAACCCTTCTGGTAAGCATTGTTGATGATAATTTTACTTCCCCTGTAATATGCAACAATTGATAAAGATATGTGACAAGCCATCTTCACCAGCCAAGTCAACTACATCGCAAAGCTCTGTACAGAGCAACGTGGTGTACGTTGACTTGGCTAGAGAAGATGGTGACAACCTAAACATATACTTCTCTGCTATGTTTGCTTTCTGTTTCATTCTTTCTTTCTTTCTTTCCTTTTTTCTCTCTTTTTTTCTTTTTCTTCTGTTCTTTGGGTGGGGGCTGAAGCCCCCCCAAGCCCCCCCTTGTCTACGCCCTTGCCGTATTTCTAGAATGTAAACCCTGTCACCTTTGGTCTACATGAACTATATATGTCAGATGAGAATAATGTTTAATAGCTGCATATACGAGCTTCGTGTGTTTGAACACGAATACAACGTTCTTTTTTAATCGACACTCCCGTTATCGTTATACTATATGACATCCTATGTGTAATACGACACGATTGATGAATGTAATTTATCCCGTTTGAGAGTACCTGTATAAGGTATTTCTTGCTCCAATATAAGTACTTACATTTTGCATGACTCCTTACAGCCAATATAATACGTACTTAGTATAGGTAAGACAGCTAATAGACGGATCTTCGGAAAATTGACAGGCGGAGCGAAGCGAAGCCGTGTCAATTTCCCGAAGGCCCGTCTATTAGCTGTCTTACCGATTTAGAACGCTTGTGATTGGTTACCTACTTTTTCTTGTTACGTAAATAAACTTCAGCGAGGCGATATTGGTCATTCGGGTGAGAAGTTTTACTAGAAGTAAGATGGATAACGGTATACCGGATTTTGATTTGGGGGACCTTGGTCTGCCATCCCTACGAGATGAAATTGCCTTAGATGATCTGTTTTTAATACCTACACAATCCTTGGAGTTCAAACGAGAAAGCGGACAACGGTTTGGCGATGTGCTAACATCCCATGAACTGGATAGAAAAATTAGAGAGGGTATTCCCAAAAAGACCCGTTCGAACAACAAGTGGGCGATGGGCGTCTGGGCCGAATGGGTATTATAGGGATGCGTTTCCTCTGGGTCGTACGTTGATGAAATGAAACACAAGTCGCCTATATGATTAACTCCAATACGAACTTTACTGTACGGACAAGTAACGATACAAACATATAACAATTCACAGTCGGTTGGATATGGAGCCTAAACTAACTGGTCCTCAGTGTCGGTGCATCCGTGCACTGGAATCATTTCCATTTACAGTCCTACTATATTTATGCATGAGGAAAACAATAGCAATACTAAACAAACCTACAATTCACAGTTGGAAACTTAGTACACAGCTGGTTGAAAACAGGTTCTGACATATAATTTCACAAATACACACAATCAACACCAAGACATATTGCTGTCTAAATAATCAAGTTTAGACAGGAAAGCTGTTATGACACCAGAGACACCTGGAATCACAAGTATTCTCGTGTCAACTAGCTGAGTGTCTGACATCTTATTACATATAACAATATAGCAGGTAATTATGAATATAAACTACTGAATATCAGACATCACAATATTTCCCTCCCGGTTCATTTAGACACGTCCCGTGTCTCTATAAAGAAAGAAATGTTGAAAATTTGGAAACAAATATCTACAGTTTAAACTTAGCAATGAAAATGGTACTTTTGTACATGTATACTGAATTAAATTTAAAAATAAAATATACTTTAACTGCACTTTACAATATTACCCTACCGCTACGAGAAATTTGCTCCGTCAAATTTAAGTGTATTCCATTTTTTTTAAACTGAATGACAAACGACAATGTCACATCTTCAAATCCTGAAATCTTCAAGTCCTTCAAATTGTCTTGCAATGATCGCACATACATGTGTGGTCGAAATTCTCGCTGGTGACCAAGGTGATCAGAAATCGACCGAATATCTATGTAGCGAATAGGATAGTCAATACTCTCAAAAGTACACATGATGTCATGATTTACACTGTTCAGTGTGGTCTCAACAGGAAAGTCTCTTACCACATTCATTGTTTTGAATATTTGAAGGCCTTTTGGTGTTATGGGTTGGTACCGCACTTTTATAGTCGCTGGAGGATCGTCTGCTGGATCGTTCGCTGGTGCCATCATGGCGGAATCCGCAAAAGTGCGAACATCCTGTGTAGATGTAGGCCCTCGCGATCCTCGAATTTGATGTTCATGGGTTGCCAAATATTCCAAACCACTGGAATCGAGGTCATCCTTGGATATCCATTCATTGCACCGGTTGGGCTGATTTCTCCATTTAACCAAAAAGTTGTCTGAACCACAGAAATATCTGCGTTTCGGTATCCTCTCAGTTATTCGGGTTGCTGGTGCCGGTTCTGTTGAGGAAATATCAGGTTTTGGAGAGATGACTGGAGAAACAGCAGATGTGGCGTGGGGTAGTCCTACTGCATCTGTTTGGCAACCACTATCACGAGAAATATGATCCACCTGTGTTGATGTAGATGTGGTCAAATGGCATGTCTGAGTTACCTTCGTCTCTGTAGATGTCTGTATCTCACATAATACACCAATATCTTTGAATTCTTTAGTTTCTGTTTGTGAAGATACATTCACGGGTACCGGTGTAGTTTCTGTCACAGTGAACGATTCCACATGGGTATTAACTGGTGGAATAACAGTTTGATGAATATCAACTTCAGAACGTTGAGTATCTGTGCACGCTTGTTCCTGCGTTTTTCTCCGATTAATATATGTTTCCATTCGATTTCTGTCTCGGCGATAGCTTGAGGGGGATTTTCGAAGTTTCGATGGGGAGAAAGTTTTTGAAAAGTCAACTGTACCTTTACTCCATTTAACCTTTAAGCAGACTGATGGTCCTTCATCGTTGATATTCCACTGCAGTCCAAGATGAGTGCCCTGGAGAAGTGCCGAAAGTAGCTGCTGTAATTCGTTGATCATGTTGAATTTGGGGTAGCAAGGTAGAGCTATGTACCGTTATGGATCGACTGTTACAAAGTATATGTAACAGGCCTCTCTTCTCCACCAAATATAGGGATGCGTTTCCTCGGGGTCGTACGTTGATGAAATGAAACACAAGTCGCCTATATGATTAACTCCAATACGAACTTTACTGTACGGGCAAGTAACGATACAAACATATAACAATATAGCAGGTAATTATCATATTATATTCAAACTACTGAATATCAGACATCACAATAGTATTCTGGAGAAATCATCATCCAGAGACAATGCTAGATCCAAATTATCCTATTCCGGCCGACATTGCTACATTGGACCCAGCAGTCATGGATTACTGGTTGGCTTTCTTCGTGCAGGAAACAAGGCGGAAACACGGGAAGCCGTATCCTCCGAATACCTTGATGCAGATTGTGAGCGGTATACAGAGGTATCTACGAGATGAATGCAGTTTGGCCCATATTAACATTTTCAAAAAGGACGACCCAACATTCGCAAAATGCAGAAAGGCCTTAGGTGAGAGAATGAAACCGCTAACTAAACAAGGGGTCGGTATACACGTTCAGCATGCCGATCCAGTTACCAAAGATGAAGAAATTCAGTTCTGGGACAAGGGTATATTTTCGCTTGATATTGCCGAAGGTTTATCGAATGCTGTGTTTTTCTACAACGGTGCGGCCTTTGGATTTCGCTCTTTAACCGAGCATAACACGTGCATGGCGGAGATGTTCCAGATCCGGACTGATCCTTCTTCTGGCTTAAAATACATCCAGTACCGTGAAAACGCATCGAAAACCCTACAAGGCGGATTAAATCAACGGAAATTAACCCCAAAGGAAGTTAAACACTACGAACAGAAAGACAATCCACGGTGTCTGGTAAAGTTATACGACAAATACCTGTCTCTTATTCCATCCAAAGGGGAATTATATCGCAAACCACTGCCTCCGTCAACAAAACATATTCATCCCCGTTTCAGTGCCGGCACAATTAGTCAAAAAGATGCCGAGAAGATGTACCTAAAGTTCTTTAAAGAGGCTGGGATCGATACCACCGGTCGGAAAATTACCAATCATAGCGGGACGGTTACGTGTGCTACAAATTTCTACAACCAGGGTTTCGACGACAAAGCTGTATGCAGTCGAACTTTTCATCGCAGTTCTGCCGTGAATATTTATAAAAGAGAACTGCCCGAAAAACTACGAGACATCAGCAACGCCGTGGCGCCTCCATCTTCTGGCCAGTTATCGAAATCAGTATGTGTTTCTCAGTCTTCTGGCGACGTGAAAAAGGAAGACTTGGAAAATCAAATACCAGTAACTCCATCTACGATTTCACTGGAACTACCTGACAACATCAACTGTATTGTTATTGTAAAAAATGGCAAACAAATTAAAATTGAAGTTTAAATCACCGACAATTTACTGACATCATAATAGTGAAAGTGCATAGGACATGATTTGCCGCTGGAAGAAACTTTACTTTCATCAGGACTGGAATTATTCAAACCGGTAGGTTCAATATTTTTATTTCAAAGTTAAAATCGAATTCCATGCGAACATTTCACACTTGATTTCCGTAAATATATTTAGCCATGCACTATACGCGTTTATTTTATAAGCATCTCCAGATACATGTAATTGTATTGCATTCTACAATTGAAGTTATTGCTAATTTGCTAATTCTTCCCAATGCTCTAGTTTCGAAAATATTTATTGGCAAACTAAAATGGGATTATCTTTTGTGTAACTGTTATAATTCAGTATATCGATTTTAGTAATTGGTCTGGTGATATTTCTTCGTATTACAGTGCTCAATATAGCGCTATTAATTCAAACTGTAATCATAAATGATAATTCATATTGCATCTTACTTCGTTGTTATCTGTAATTTATTTGAAACTTCATGCGTTGATTTACAACAGAACTTGTGAATTTATTGCATTATTAAAAGTCTGTGATTCTCCAATGTCTGAGTTTGTTACACAATGTAACCTTGTTTTGTCTGCAGAGCACGTGCTTGATTAGATCTATTTCAGGCAGCATGAGATTACAACACATATAAGGGAAGTGGGAAGAGGTGCCGACACACTGACTGCGTCACATGACTTCACAGAATAGTCTTCTGGTAAACCTATTCTAAAGCACATACCAAGAATCTAACGATTCGTGATATATGTTGTATCTCAGGTACGCTTTTAATCTCAACGGCTTTTCAACCAATCATTGAGCAGGTGGGTGGGCTCATAGAAGACCATCCTCGCTAAAACCAGGGGTATCTCTATCTGTATGACTCTGTTTGGCTCACAAATAGAAACCGCGACGTCGTGAAAATGATAGAAGACTTACTTTAGATCTTTCTTCAGGAAATAGAAATGAAAATTTCTACTTTTTGATTGGTTGAAATCGTCGTTCATGTTGAATTTGCGTTCTAAAGAGTACCACGTATTGATGAAATATGTAGTCTATCGCCACCCAATAATCAACCACAGAGCTGGCCCACTTTGATCCTGGCCAGTTTATGCACATATTAGTGTTATATTTTGTTAGACTTCATTGTATTTTTGAGATATTTATTCTTGCACTGCACATTGATACATGTACATGGGTTAAGCGGCAGCTATTTGTAATGGCCACACGATATGAACTTGCATATAGAGTGAGTATGGACAGTAGTATATAAAAGACCGATTCCCCCTCTTTTATGCAAATGAGATGACGTCATCGATGACGTCACAGAGCTCTCAGCCAATCAGAAGCGAGTATTTTGACCCGGTGCATTATGGGACATATCCAAGATGGCGGCGTCTGCCTTCTGGTTCAAGATGGCGGCACGTCCGGTGTCATCTCCGGCAATGTCCGGCCCTCTCCGGGACAATAGATAGCCTTTATCTGCCCTTCCGAAGCATCAATGGCCTGTACAGGGTCCCCGACAATATCCCCATCTATTTGCCCATGTTAAATGACAAGTGGGGAACCCTCGGTTTCTTCATACAGTGGCAGA
Source organism: Hanleya hanleyi (assembly GCA_036873755.1). Taxonomy (NCBI): domain Eukaryota; kingdom Metazoa; phylum Mollusca; class Polyplacophora; order Lepidopleurida; family Hanleyidae; genus Hanleya; species Hanleya hanleyi. Next base: position 53,258 of record JAVTVY010019004.1, on the reverse strand, counting down.
AGGTAAAGGGTCCTACTGGGAATTGAACCCGGGTCGCTTTATCTAGAGGCAGACACGTTATCCATTAGGCCACGAGTCATATGATACAAACCAACGTTGAAAATAGCATATATATGTCTACTATATGGCCCATACTGGCCCACTGGCCTATACGGGGAATACCTAAATAGACGTTTTGTGACCTAGGTGGGTCCCTAGTGGACCGATTGGGTCGAGTGAGGTATCAAAGTGAAGCATTCGTGAAGGGGCATCTGATGGGCTGGGTGTGGGGTTGAAATATCGGCATTCTGCGCATGCGCGGTGGCAAAAGGGTATGAAAATACACGTGTTGGAGCTAGGGGAGCCACTAATGGTCCAATGGGGTCAAGTGAGGTATCAAAGTGAAGCATTCGTGAAGGGGCATCTGATGGACTGGGTGTGGGGTTGAAATATCGGCATTCTACGCATGCGCGGTGGTCAAAGGGTATGAATAGCCGTTTTGGAGCTAGGGGAGCCACTAATGGTCCAATGGGGTCGAGTGAGGTATCAAAGCGAAGCATTTGTGAAGGGGCATCTGATGGGCTGGATGTGGGGTTGAAATATCGGCATTCTGCGCATGCGCGGTGGCCAAAGGGTATGAAAATAGACGTTTTGGAGCTAGGGGAGCCACAAATGGGCCAATGTGGTCATATGAGGTATCAATGTGAAGCATTCGTGAAGGGGCATCTGACTGGACTAGCGACTCGGGCGTTGTCACCATTCTGCGCATGCGCAGACAGGGAATTGTGGGAAAAGGGTATGGAAATAGACGTTCTGGGATCTAGGGGAGTCCCTAATGGGCCGATGGAGTCGTATGAGGTATCCATGTGAAGCCTATGTGAGGGGGCGTATGACTGGACTAGTGGCTCGAGCGTTGTCACCATTCTACGCATGCGCAGATAGGGAATTGTGGGAAAAGGGTATGGAAATAGACATTTTAGGAGCTAGGGGAGCCCCTAATGGGCCGACCGAGTTGTATGAGGTATCAATGTGAAGCCTATGTGAAAGGGCATCCAGTCATGGGTGGGTGCATGTAAAACTTTCTCCAGAAAAAAAAAGCGGAACACGGACTTCATCGAAAAATCCGAGAAAATGCCTATATGGGGTATGGGGGGTATATAGGTCGCCGGGCTTAACGGGGCTTGCCTATCAATAGAGTTATCTCCCCCTAGTTCCAGGGTGGGTGTATGTAAAAAATTACGGGAGGGTATAGGACCATCCTGGGAAACCTACTTCTCGACATTTGCGGTATAGGTCGTTTTCTTAGTCTCGTCAAGGCAAATATGATAGGAAGTGTCGCGGAGCGAATCGTTGAAATTTTTGGAAAAAGTTCAGGGAGACCCATATAGTCCCATACTAGGGGTATAGGACCAATGTTTGTCCCACTGGGAAACCTACTTCTAGACATTTGCGGTATGGTTGTTTGGATTTGTTTTCTTAGTCTCGTCAAGATAAACATGATAGGAAGTGTCCCGGCACGAAACGGTTAAAGTTTTGAAAAAATACCATATAGCCCCATATAGACCCATATAGTCCCATACTGGGGTATAGGACCAATCTTTGTCCCACTGGGAAACCTACTTCTATACATTTGCGGTATGGTTGTTTGGATTTGTTTTCTTAGTCTCGTCAAAACAAACATGATAGGAAGTGTGCCGGCACGAAACGGTGAAATTTTTGGAAAAAGTTCGAGGTCTGTCTATAGCCCATATAGACCCATATAGTCCCATACTGGGGGTATAGGTCCAATGTTTGTCCCACTGGGAAACCTACTTCTATACATTTGCGGTATGGTTGTTTGGATTTGTTTTCTTAGTCTCGTTAAGACAAACATGATAGGAAGTGTCCCGGCACGAAACGTTGAAATTTTTGAAAAAAGTTCACCGAGGCCTGGGTAGGCCCATAGGCCTATACTGCATGGCTATGGGAGTATAGGCCCATACGGGGTGGACGTGTTGGAGTCTAGGTGAGTTCCTGGTGGTCCAATGGTGTCGTATGATGTCTTATTTTGAAGCTCTCATGCAGGAGCATCCGACTACACTAATGGTTCGTACGTTGTCAATACTCTGCGCATGCGCAGTCTGGCCGTTGTATAGAAAGCAGGCATTTTGAGGGGGTATGTCGGTGTGTTTGGGGTAGAGATGGACCGCTATGGGTCCGAATGGGTCGTGGAAGGTGTCAAGGTGAAGCTTGTGTGGGTTAGTCAGAATGGTGTGTTTTTAAGTGCAAGTCGCGTCAATCTGCGCATGTGCAGTTGGTTGTAGTAAGTAAAGTGGCCATTTTGGGGCAGTACATGAAGGTATTTGGGGTCGAGATGGGCTATTCACGGTTCGAATGCGTCCTGGAAGGTGTCATCTTGTAGCTCTCGGGGTGTAGACCCCGATTTGAGGGCTGCCCACGTCATCGGTGACGTCATCGGTGACGTCATCAGGACGAGTAGGAAGTAAAGTGGGCATTTTAGGGCAGTACAAGAAGGTATTTGGGGTAGAGATGGACCATCCTTGGTCCGAATGCGTCCTGGGAGGTGTCATTTGTAGCTCTCGGGGTGTAGGCTGTTCGCGTCATCTGTGACGCCATCGGTAACGTCATCAGTACGAGTAGTAGCGAAAGTGAGCATTTTGGGGCAGTAAAGGAAGGTATTTGGGGTAGAGAGGGGCCATCCTCAGTCCGAATGCGTCGTGTGGGGTGTCATCTTGTAGTTCTCGGCGTGCAGACCTCGATTTGAGGGCTGTCCACAGCATCTGTGACGTCATTGATAACGTCATCAGTAGGAGTAGTAGCGAAAGTGAGCATTTTGGGGTAGTGAAGGAAGGTATTTGGTGTAGAGATGGACCATCCGCGGTGCGAATGCGTCATGGGAGGTGTCATGTTGTAGCTCTCGGGATATAGACCCCGATTTGAGGGATATCCACAGCATCTGTGACGTCATTGGTGACGTCATCAGTACGAGTAGTAGCCAAAGTGGGCATTTTTTAGCAGTGAAGGAAGGTATTTGGTGTAGAGAGGGACCATCCTTGGTTCGAATGCGTCGTATGAGGTGTCATCTTGTAGCAACGACCGCCAAAGCCAAGCTTAATGCTTCAACGCTCTGGTGAAATAGCTCAGAAGCTCTGATTTTCTAGATATTCCATGAAATTGTCACTAATTCTTCGAAATGCAGTGACGCCCGTCAACGCCCGTCGATACACCTTAACACTCTAACATAACGCCATGATATAGACCGGAGAGAGAACAACAACAGCAACAACAACAAGGATGACACATGAGAGAACAACAACAAGAAGTTTTTTTCATATAGTTTATTCTCCCCAATGTTACATCATACCCACGCTGGGGGAGCCGCGTCGGGTATATTTACAATTCAAGAAGATTCTTGTCCAATCAGAGGCCACCATTTGCATCTGTCATATTCGTTCCTGTCCGTTAGATGTATGCTCGGCTACTCTTGTCCAATCAGAAGTCGCCATTTCAGAAAGTTCCATCTTCGGCCATGTTCGCTCTGAACCGTTTGTTCTAATCGTCATCGGGCAGGCCAGGATACCGTTGAGGAAACATATCCTCAGATAGTTGTTTGCGCATTCTGAGTATCTATCAGTGCATGGGTGAATACTTTCATCCGATGGGGGTGGTGGGTCAGTTTAACCACGAAGAACGTAACATTGGTGACCCTCTCCACTATCCACTTGGTGTTGGGACGCTGTTCATAGGCCCATTCCAAGGGATCCACAGTGTCCAGTTGGGCCAGCATCGTCTCTAGCGACGCCCGATTGGTGATTGTGAAAGGATGGTCGTACACTGGGTTGATGGCACTGGAATAGAAATAGCACAATTCACACGTCATCTTATGGCATAAGATGTACCCAAATGCTACATTTAATGTGAAGGACGTAGGTTGGTCATTGAGGATGGCTTCCACGTAGCTGCGTAGACGGGCGAGGTCGGTCAGTCGGAAATTGTACAAGTCCAATATAGGGCGATGACGGTGGAAGCAGTGTCGGATCATGGACCAATGGCGTCGATACATCTCACTCACTGGAAGATCTTCGGGTAAGAGATCGCTGGGAACATCCACCGCATCTTCCAGAAAATGTTCGTTGTTGTCAGGCGTATGACTGGAAACAGTAATGCTAGGGACCGGCTGGATATCTAGGCTCTTCTGAGCTGTGGGTATAGACGGGCTCTCCGTGATCGCATCATCAGTGGCATTCTCCTCCCCGGGTTCATCTTCAGTGGATCTGTCTCTCCTGGGTGCCTCTTTAGTGGAAAGTTGCCCCTCATGCCGTGGTGACGGACCATGAATCAAACGCTCATGCCGTTTTAACTGACTGGGTCGTTTGAAGAGTTGACCACATTCTTCGCATGGGCGCTTGGGTGGCCCATGAATTGACCATTCATGGCGCTGTAAATGATCTGGGCGCTGAAACGACAGTGTAGGCCTACATATCGTACAGCTATACCGGGCGGTTCCATCGTGCTTGGTAGCCTCATGGCGGCGCAAGTCGTGCCGGCGAGTGAATGATTTCGAGCACGTAGTACAAGTGAACATCTTGGTGGTTGACAGAGTGTCTGATGAAACGGCCAGGCCGTTTCCTTTTTATAGCAAGCTAGCTGTTGATCTATTTTTAGCACAATCAGTTCAACTTGGACGTCAGCGACAAGAACCCGGATGTAGGCGAGGACGTCAGCGACAAGAACCCGGATGTAGGCGCGGACGTCAAACAGGTGCACGCTCCTGTGGTGCACCCTGTACCCTAGGATGTTCACGAATGTTCCACCATCCCCGACTTCTACCAGGCCCAGGTCCAGAAGCTCTCATGTCCTGCATGTGAATAGTCAGTCATATTGTGTGTGTGTGTGTGTGTGCATGTTTGCGTCTGTGTGTATGCATCTGGGTGAGTGTGTGTGTTTACGTGTGTGTATGTGTCTGTGTATGTCTGTGTATGTGTCTATGCGTCTGTGTGTATACGCCTGAGTGTGTATGTTTGTGTGTGTACGCGAGTGCGTCTATGCGTCTTGGTGTATGTGTGTGCGTGTGTGTATGCGTGTATGTGTGTATGCGTGATGTGGCGGTGATTACGAGCTTGGTAGGATTCTAGATTAACCTGGGAAGGATGGGCAGTTCCATTTGGACCAATCAGCGGTCGAGAAAAAGAACCAATCAGCGGTCGAACAATCAGCCAATCGATAAGCACCGGATTTTTCCATACCTCGGGGACTTGGGATCCCTACGGTAGTCTTTCGACGCGGTCCGCAGATTAGCCGCCATTAGCCGCCATTGTGGGGAAAAACCCCAGACCCCGGAACTGACCTTTGACCCCGGCGCGCGCGGTGTAAAGGTTTCCACCGGTGGAGCGTTTGATTCATGGTCCGTCACCACGGTATGAGGGACAACTTCCCACTTAAGAGGCACCCAGGAGGGACAGATCCACTGAAGATGAACCCGGGGAGGAGAATGCCACTGGTGATGCCATCACGGAGAGCCGCCTATACCCACAGCTCAGAAGAGCCTAGATATCCAGCCGGTCCATAGCATTACTGTTTCCAGTCATACGCCTGACAACGAACATTTTCTGGAAGATGCGGTGGATGTTCCCAGCGATCTCTTACCCGAAGATCATCCAGTGAGTGAGATGTATCGACGCCATTGGTCCATGATCCGACACTGCTTCCACCGTCATCGCCCTATATTGGACTTGTACAATTTCCGACTGACCGACCTCGCCCGTCTACGCAGCTACGTGGAAGCCATCTTCAATGACCAACCTACGTCCTTCACATTAAATGTAGCATTTGGGTACATCTTATGCCATAAGATGACGCGTGAATTGTGCTATTTCTATTCCAGTGCCATCAACCCAGTGTACGACCATCCTTTCACCATTACCAATCGGGCGTCGCTAGAGACGATGCTGGCCCAACTGGACACTGTGGATCCCTTGGAATGGGCCTATGAACAGCGTCCCAACACCAAGTGGATAGTGGAGAGGGTCACCAATGTTACATTCTTCGTGGTTAAACTGACCCACCACCCCCATCGGATGAAAGTATTCACCCATGCACTGATACTCAGAATGCACAAACAACTATCTGAGGATATGTTTCCTCAACGGTATCCTGGCCTGCCCGATGACGATTAGAACAAACGGTTCAGAGCGAACATGGCCGAAGATGGAACTTTCTGAAATGGCGACTTCTGATTGGACAAGAGTAGCCGAGAATACATCTAATGGACAGGAACGAATATGACAGATGCAAATGGTGGCCTCTGATTGGATAAGAATCTTCTTGAATTGTAAATATACCCGACGCGGCTCCCCCAGCGTGGGTATGATGTAACATTGGGGAGAATAAACTATATGTTGTTGTTCTCTCATGTGTCATCCTTGTTGTTGTTGTTGCTGTTGTTGTTCTCTCTTCGGTCTATATCATGGCGTTATGTTAGAGTGTTAAGGTGTAGCGACGGGCGTTGACGGGCGTCACTGCATTCCATGGAATATCAGAGCTTCTGAGCTATTTCACCAGGGCGTTGAAGCATTAAGAATGGCGTTGGTGGGCGTTGCTACAAGATGACACCTCACACGACGCATTCGCACCGCGGATGGTCCATGTCTACACCAAGTACCATCCTTCACTGCTAAAAAATGCCCACTTTCGCTACTACTCGTACTGATGACGTCACCAATGACGTCACAGATGCTGTGGATATCCCTCAAATTGGGGTCTACACCCCGAGAGCTACAACATGACACCTCCCATGACGCATTCGGACCAAGGATGGTCCATCTCTACACCAAATACCATCCTTCACTGCCCCAAAATGCTCACTTTCGCTACTACTCGTACTGATGACGTCACAGATGCTGTGAACAGCCCCCTGGGGGTAGAGTGTGCTAAAAATAGATCACCAGCTAGCGTGCTATAAAAGGGAAGCGGCCTGGCCGTTTCATCAGACACTCTGTCAACCACCAAGATGTTCACTTGCACAACTTGCCAGAAGCAGTTTACTCGTTTAGATAATTTACGACGCCACGAGGCCTCCACCCACAACGATGGACTGTATACTTGTATAACCTGCGCACGGTCATTTAATCGGGAAGATGCTTTACTGCGCCACGAACGTTCAATTCATGGGCCACCCAAGCGTCCATGCGAGGATTGTGGTCAACTCTTCAAACGACGCAGTCAGTTAAAACGGCATGAGCGTTTGATTCATCCCCCGGTACCATGGCATGAGCGACAACTTCCTACTGAAGAGGAGCCGCGGAAGGTCAGACCCAGTGAAGATAAGCCCGGGGAGACGAACGCCACTGGTGATGCGATGAAGGAGAGCCCGCCTATACCCACAGTTCAGAAGAGCTGGATATCCAGCCGGACCCCAGCGTTACGGTTTCGAGTCCTACGCCTGACAACATCGAACATTTTCTGGGCGATCTCTTACAGGACAACCATCCAGTGAGTGACATCGATCGGCGCCATTGGTCCATGACACGGCACTGTTTCCGCCCTCATGGCCCTATTCAAGATATTTACAATTTTCCACTGACCAACCGCACCCGTCTACGCAGCTACGTGGAAGCCATCTTCAAAGATCAAACTACGGCCTTCAAATTGAATGTCGCTTTCGGGTACATCTTACGTCACAAAAAGACGGCCAGTTACGGTATTATTATCCCGGCAATAATATCTATGTGTCTGACCAGCCGTTCACCATCATTAACCGGAGGTCACTAGAGACGATGCTGGAGATACTGGACACCGTGGAACCCTTGAGATGGGCACATCGTCAACGCCCCAACATACAATGGGTGGTAGAGAGGGTAACCAATGTCACGTTTTTCCTTACCAAGCTGACCGACCATCGCCATCGGTTGAATGCGTCTCCCGCGCACTGATGAATACCATAAGATGCCGCACATACTCTCTATGTCTACATGCTGATCGTTGACTTGAGCTCAGTAAACACTTGTACCTAATGTGACGGTGCGTTAAATAATAAAACATGGTATTTGATATTTCAATTTGTTTTGCTGTGAACATAATAAACATACCCAGGGCGGCTACCCCAGCCTGGGTATGATGTAACATTGGGGATAATAAACTATATAAACATTGCTGAACTTGTTGTTATTCACGACAACCGCTATCCGATTGTATAATACAGAATATATAATTAGTCTAGCCCCACATCTAGCCTTCACATGGATACCTCACTCGACCCAATAGGCCCATGAGGGGCTCGGCTAGACCCCAAAAACGTCTATTTCCATACTACGGCCAGGCTGCGCATGCGCAGAATGACGATATTTCAACCCCACACCCACGCCATCAGAGGCTCCCTCACATAGGCTTCACATGGATACATCACACGACCCATTCGAACCGTGAATAGCCCATCTCTAACCCAAACACACACCCACATACCCCCAAAATGCCTGCTTTCTATACTACGGACCAGTCTGCGCATGCGCAGACTATTGAACACGGACGAATCATTAGTGTAGTCAAGTGCTCCTCCACGAGAGCTTCAAAATAAGACCTCACTCGACCCCATTGGACCATTAGGAACTCACCTAGACTCCAACATGTCCACCCCGTATGGCCCTATACACCCATAGCCATGCAGTATAGGCCTATGGGTCTACCCAGGCCTCGGTGACTTTTTTCAAAAATTTCACCGTTTCGTGCCGGGACCCTTCCTATCATGTTCTAAATGACGAGACTAAGAAAATAAATCCAAACAACCCTACCGCAAATGTCTAGAAGTAGGTTTCCCAGTGGGACAAACATTGGTCCTATACCCCAGTATGGGCCTATATGGGTCTATATGGGTCTCGGTGACTTTTTTCAAAAAATTCACCGTTTCGCTCCGGGACACTTCCTATCGTGTTTGTCTTGACGAGACTAAGAAAACAAATCCAAACAACCATACCGCAAATGTATAGAAGTACGTTTCCCAGTGGGACAAACATCGGTCCTATACCCCTAGTATGGGACTATATGGGCTATATGGTACTTTTCCAAAAATTTCAACGATTCGCTCCGCGACATTTCTCATCATGTTTGTCTTGACGAGACTAAGAAAACGAGACCCCACAACCTATACCGCAAATGTCGAGAAGTAGGTTTCCCAGGATGGTCCTATACCCCCCATACCCCATATAGGCCTTTTCCCGTAATTTAGGATAAAGTCCGTGTTCCGTATTTTTTCAGGAAAATTTTTACATACACCCACCCTGGAACTAGGGGGAGATAACTCTATTGATAGACGAGCCCCGTTAAGCCCGGCGACCTATATACCTCCCATACCCCATATAGGCATTTTACCGGATTTTTCGATAAAGTCCGTGTTCCGTTTTTTTTTCAGGAAAATTTTTACATGCACCCACCCATTGACTGGATGCCCCTTCACCTAGACTTCACATGGATACCTCATACGACTCCATCGCCCCATTAGGGGCTCCCCAAGATCCCAAAACGCCTATTTCCATACCATTGGGCCACCGCGCATGCGCAGAATGACCCTATTTCAACCCCACACTCAGCCCATCAGATGCCCTTTCACATAGGCTTCACTTTGATACCTCATATGACCCCATCGGACCATTTGTGGCTCCCCTACATCCCAAAACGTCTATTTCCATACCCTTTGCCCACCGCGCATGCGCAGAATGCCGATATTTCAACCCCACACCCAGCCCATCAGATGCCCCTTCACGACTGCTTCACATGGATACCTCATATGACCCCATTGGACCATTAGTGGCTCCCCTACATCCCAAAACGTCTATTTCCATACCCTTGGGCCACCGCGTATGCGCAGAATGCCGATATTTCAACCTCACACCCAGCCCATCAGATGCCCCTTCACGAATGCTTCACTTTGATACCTCACTCGACCCCATCGGACTATTTTATCTAGGGAAGCTTTTTTCCGCGACCGCATCACCGCCAGACATGACCGCATCACCGCATCACCGCGGAGGAATACATACCCTGCCACAATTGGAACTCTCCTGTGTTGGAGGTAGCTTTTTGGTCAGAGGTCAAAATACTCGCTTCTGATTGGCTGTGTGACCTCCACGTGACCTCCACAAAATATGCAAATTTTTGAGGTCAAGTTGAGGGCTCCGGTCTTTTATCTACTACTGACGTTCTTGCTCCGATATTTGTTAGGTTTTTAAATTATTCTCTCCAAAAAGCCAAATTTCCTTCTTCGTGAAAATTGGCCAATGTTACGCCAATCTTTAAGAAAGGTAACAAAAATGACATTGTTAATTATAGATCGATTTCTTTACTTAGCTGTTTAAAAGTTGTATTCAAACACGTATTCAATTTCCTACACGAGAAAAACACCGAATCAACATGGTTTCTTACCGTCTAAATCAACTGTTACGCAACTTCTAGATATTTATTTCGATATTGTTAATGCATTAGACAAAGGTAAAGAAGTATATTTCTTATTTTTTTATATATCAAAAGCGTTTGATAGAGTTTGGCATAAAGGATTACTGACTAAATTAGAGAAACTGGGGATAAATGGAAGTTTGCTTCGATGGTTTGTTGATTATCTAGACGAGCGTTATCAACGAGTCGTCATAAATGGTCGTGAGTCTTTACCACAAAGAACTTTTGCGGGTGTGCCTCAGGGTTCGGTTTTTGGTCCACTTTTATTCTTGCTTTACATAAATGACCTCCCAGAGGCCATCATCAATAACAGCCGTTTATTTGCCGATGAAACATGTTTGTATGTGATATCGGAGAATATTACAAATCTAAGCGTCAGAACAGAACTAGATTTAGACCTGAATCGTTTCGAGGAATGGGCAAAGATGTGGTTAGTTGATTTCAACGCCACCAAAACTAGATCGCTGTTAGTATCCAGACGACGATCCCCTTCGACCATGCAAACTACCTTTGACAATACCGTTATTGAATCATCTGACTCGCATAAACATCTTGGACTGACTTTTAGTAAAGATGGTACGTGGAAAGACCATATGGAAAATATTATTGCAGAAGGTCAAAAGAAATTATCTATTTTTAAAAGTCTTAAATACATTCTGGACAGAAAATGCCTTGAGATAATGTATAAAAGTTTCATAAGACCCTGTCTCGAGTATGCTGATGTAGTATGGTACAACCTCACCAAACTAACACATTGACAGACTTGAATCAGTTCAAAAAGAATCTATACGCGTCATAACTGGACTAACAAGGAGTGCCTCGGATTATCTTCTCTATGAAGAATCTGGATTTCATTCACTGTCAAAGCGCCGCCTGATTCATAAATTGTCATTTCTTCATAAAATACTCAACGACTCGCCTCCACACGTCTTGTCAAGCAGACTTCCACCATTACCAAGTGCTCGAAATCCGTATCCCTCGAGATATTCTTTTAATGTAACCCCTTATCTTTGCAGAACTGAATTCTTCAAGAAATCTTTCTTCCCAGCCACCGTTCGACTCTGGAATACTCTTCCTGAAAATATCAAAGGAATTTCTAACACAACCGAATTTAAACTGAAACTGCACACCCTTTACAAACTAAATATTCCACCAGTTTGGTATTATGTTGGTAAAAGACCCATGAATATTATATTGTGTCGTCTACATAATGGTTGTAGTTCATTGAATGGCGATTTATTTAATAATTTTATATCAGATTCTCCATCATGTTTGTGTGGTTATTACGATGAAAGCGCCGAACATTATCTGTTATATTGTCCAACTCTCTTAGCGTGTAGACAAAAAATGACAAACGAAATCAGGGCGGCAGGATTCACCAGCGATCTAACGGCATCATTGTTACTATATGGGACAAATAGTGCCCCCATTGAAGTAAATTTACATATTAGCGAAATAGTTTGTACTTATGTTCAGGAAAGTAAATTAAGAAAGTAAGAAAGTAAGACCTGATTTCCACTACATAGTTCCCATCTACGTTATATATGTTATTTTCATAATTCACTCCCAGAAATGTTTTCTCAGACCATTCCCTAGAACGACCGTATACCACCTACATCCGCTACCCATGTACATTTCGCACATTCAAATTGCGCACCATTTTTGTAATGTCACCCGCACTTTGCTGTAAATCTTCATAATGTAATTTCATTTCTTATCTTCATGTTTTATCTAATGAATGGGAGACACACAATAAGCTCTGCTTAATGTCAATCCCAAAGATCCCAAAATAAAGTTTACATAAAAAAAACCCATGCGTGCTTTGTCGAGTTAATCATAACAGAGCTACATGTACAGAAACCTTTCGATGGAGCTGTCGTAGCGTTGGTGTGCCTATACTAGCAACACCTACTGCGATAGATAGTTAAAATATCCCCCGTTAAAATTGTCCCTCCACCACCCGAATACACGTCCTATCTCTCTCAGTCTCGTTCCCTATCTGACGATATCAGAGCATGCACGAAGATCGCTCAAGTTCCAGCTTCAGGTCAAAACCGGTTTGGAGCAATCTCCTGGCATGTACGATTTATTTCGAGGTAACAGGGCTAGCAGTTTGGATCGTAAAGCTATCCCTGCAACACCCCTCTCCGTTTTCTTTTTGGCGAAGATCTTATTTCGCCCTTATAAAACCAGCCTTCCAGCCTTGACAACTATTACTAAAATACGAGACAAAGACGTGAATTCTCCATGTTATATCACATGTGTCAAAATGCGTAACTTGCAGTGTACAAAAGTACACTGCTTCCTAAAAACACCCAACTTCAATAAAATGGTAACCATCCCACTAGTCCAGTCTCATTACCAGACTGTCTATAATTACACCCAAACCCACTAAAAATCACATTCAAATGGTCAGCCTCATGAGACGGATCACTTTATTTCTCAAAAATATAAACCGCAGGCCAGCCTACCAGCTTTACGGCCCCAATAAATATAATCAGCCGCAAGCGACTGCTCATCTCAGTTCCTAAAAATATAATCCGCAGGCCAGTCTACCAGCTACATGGCCGCAAATGATACAAAAACATCATCCAACCCACGACTGTTATAGCAGGCCAGCCTACCAGCTACATGGCCACACTAAACACCAGAATATCATACAATCCACCACTGGAACAAGCCGCTAATCTAATCTAATAGCCGTCCAGACTATAAATTGGGCTCCTCATTCTCTCTCCCCTAATAATTTCAAGGCTCGTCTTCACTAGCGGCCAACCATTTCTATTAGAGAGGGAACCCACAGGGACGAATGTACGAGGAGCCAGCAGTCTGCGTGCACTCAGACATGATGACCCAGCGCACACCCGCCCCATCTTCATTTTATCCAGCCAATTTCTACGTTCCCACTTCGAACCTGCCTTGATTTATCTGACCCCTTCAGCGTTCAAAATCCGAGGTGTCAATTTCACCAGCTAACGACAGAAGAACCAATCAGAACGTACACATCGATTGCGAGTGAAGTCACATAGAGTGACATCATCCTCTATTAGCGGCGTCCTTCCTCCTAATATGGTGTCCACTAATTAGGTCAGCCAATCAATAACGCTCTTGTGCGACCCATTTCGAATTTCAAATGTTTTCGAGGTCAGTGACGTCTTGTGTCTATTTATAAGTTATTTGAACATTGAAGGGGTCCAGATATATCAAGGGAAGTTCGAAGTGGGAACGTAGAAATTGGCTGGATAAAATGAAGATGACCCGCCCAAGCAAACGGCTACCTCACCAGAGAGAATATCTGTAGAGGGAGAACATAACCATAATTGCTACACCTCCACATAAAAAGATCATTAAACTCATAACTAGACGAGGGTTGAGACTATAATCAATTAATGACGCATGTATTCACTCCCCGAGTGATGGCTATTCTGCCCCAACGGATTCACAATAAATCATAACGCGTACTACAAAATATCGGATAGACAACTCTACCAGGGCTTCATGGCAAAGACATGGGCTGAAGAGGCACGTCTACCTCAACCCCAGGTCTCCGACATGGCTATCCGCACTACATATTATCTAACTGTATCTCCTCCATGTCACTCCATTTGTTAAACTTCACCTCACATAGACTTTCACGAACATACCACACAGCTCAACACACACAGAAAAACCCACAAAGAACACAAAATAAAATCTCAACAGGCTTCACATAGAAATGCCATTAACGTATAAATCTGCATCACAGTCTTCATACACAGAAATTCTCTAACCACACCGCGACTATCGAACCCAGGCGTCTAGCACCCGGTTCCCTCACATATAGAATACTCAACCACACCTAGTTCATCACCACGCATCACACTCCACCCATAACACACTAAACGTTTTACGCCACAGCGCAAACCACAATATTCGAACAACATCCAACTCCCGAATACACATCAGACTTTCTCCCACATTACACATGCGACGCCACAGCACAAACCAGTGTTTTCCACACACTGCTCGTACAGCGCCACAACACAAACCCGTACTCAACACACCGGAGTTCTCCACACACTACACGTACAGCGCCACAACGTAAGCCAGTGTTCAACACCCACCCCGGAGTTCTCCAACACACACGATAACTCCAGAACAATATTTCCAAATACACATTACATTACACAGCACATTAGCAACAATTTGGGTCCAGAACTCAATTTCACAATGCTCCAAATAAACATGCTGTACAACAAAACAGAAATTCAAGAGCTCAATTCCACAATGCTTGAAATAAACATCATATACAACATAACCAAATACAATTTAACCTCCACTGCATACACGTGATGGCACACATGAATATATCCCCACAGCTGTCACTGGCAGAACAATATAAAGCCCACGTTAAACAAATCACCACCCCATAAAAACTCAAACTGCAAATCACCTTCCTCTCCCAAACAACCAATACCCCCTCTCCAAAATCCACTACACATACATAGGCCAAGAGAAACTCAAAACCCAGCCACAGGCCGTCAACCGAAGAGGCCAACACCACATCTCCAGTACAGCTAAAACCTAACACAAACAGTGGTACCTGCCTAACCAGCATTCCCATACTGTTCATTTCCCAAAATGGTACCTGCCTAACCAGCATTCCCATACTATTCATTCCCCGAATTGGCAAAGTCAATTCCTGGAGACTCCTAAAAATGGCTCAACTGACCGGGCTTAGGGCACGAGTAACATCGTTGCGGTGGTCGGAAGGGCCGTGATGGCCAAGGGCGAGGGGACCTCTTATTTATCCCTTCCCTTACTGCCTAACAGCATCCGGAAAAGTTTCCCCCTCACTGAATCAACATTAAACGTCCTACATGCGACTGTCTGAAAATCCAACTCTCTCGGATCATACCGTGAAGTTGATTGGTGGACTTAAACCATCACGCGGACACCGCCCCCATCAGATTCTTCCACCATTTCATCCCGTCCCAATTCATCTCTATTTCCCTTACTGAATACTATAAGTGTTCCAGAATATTTTAATCGTTTTTTTTTTCTCTTCTGAGAATCAAGGAAAACAAGAACATCCAACACCATCCTACTAAAAACATCAACATCAATTCAAACATAATCACACAAAAATGAAACACAAAAACATCCAACCCTGACAGTACAAACCAGACAACTTGGGCGCCCAAGACAAGACTTCACAAATGACAATCTATACAACACCACATTGGGGACGATGTCGTAACGGTTCATCAATCACGGACTGGAGTGGAAATGCAGCATGTGACTGATAACCTCGTGCTCCCGTGAACTGGCAGCCAGAATTTCTGGCAGCCAGGACAGCTACTGAACGGGAAACCGAGGATGCACACCACATATAGACCCCACCCCACAAGACCAGCCATCATGTAGATCACATAGCAATACACATGTTGCAACAACTGGTCTGATGGCCAAGAATGTCCCGGGGACCAGCGTCCGTTGTCATATCTCTTAGCAATATACCAAGGGCGGACACCTACCATATCAAAAATGTCCTACCTCAGTTAAAAGACAGGAGCCGGACACTCGTAGACACCGGACACCCCAAGCCTCCACACCACACATAGACTCCACCCCCACCAGGCCAGCCATCCTGAAAACCGCAGATTGATAACCGCAACAATTGCTGCCGTCGTCGGAACGTGTCGGCCCGGGTGAGGCAGGCCTTGACCATAAGGGCCACGAAACCTTCTAAGGAGAGCCAGTGTCCGGCGGAACCTCTAAAGGACATCCCGCCACCAGCAATCCAACGCGACCCTATTGTCTAGTTGACCCAATCGGCACCCATGAACATCGGCACCCATGAACATCCGCCCTTCCACCCAATTGCCCCAACTCTTAATCCTATTCAACCATTTACTGACCTTGGGCGTATAATTCACTAGTTTGGATTATAAGGGCCACCCTCAACCAGTCGAGCATCTACTCGACCTAACCGAAGCCCATATGGCCTAACCTTCTCATGCACTTGGCACACCTCTTTATCTTAGTCCAAGAATTTCTTCTACTCGACATGTACTTCGACCACTTCTCACCCCCTTCAATTTTTTGCAGTGCTTCCTTTATGATCATTAACACATCAACGGCCCCAAATCTGCCATGTCAACCAACGTGGAATGATATATATGGTATATGCAGACAAATCAAAAAGAAATAAGGAATACTCAATCACAATCCAATCAAATACATTCAAAGACTAAGTAATTTTCCAATTCAGAAACTCACTGAAAAATGAAAGTCAGTCCAAAGTGGAATGACATACGGTTGCTGCAAACAATTCAAAAGAAATAAAGAATACCAATCACAATCTAATCAAACAAATTCAAAAACTCTCAGTGATTTTTCATTTCAGAAACTCACTGAAATAAACGAAAAACAATCCACATATTTTGTCCCCTACAAAACACCAAATTTGACACCAAAAAATAATTCATAGTGTCAACTCCTCATGCTCAGTGATCCTCCACTCCAGAAAATCACTGAAAAAAAAAAAAAAATAAATAAATAAAACAGTTCACAACAGTATGTCCAAATTTGACACCAGAAATAACCCGTAGTATCAACTTCTCACGCTCAGTGATTCTCCACTCCAGAAAATCACTGAAACAAAATAAAACAGTCCACAACAGGATGTCCAAATTTGACACCAAAAATAACCCGTATAGTGTCAACCTCTCAGACCCAGAAAATGAAAATATTTAAACATGTGCATTGCTCATGAGTTCAAAATAATGAAACACATTCATGAACAAATGCACACGTGTTACCGCAGTCAACACGTTCTAGTGTGCCTATCCGGCTACATGCATTAGCGAAAAAGAAAAAGAACAAGACCCATCTCCAGAACAAGTGCAACACGCGCTATCACACAGTCAACGCGTTGCCACTTCTGTGTTAATCTTGCACCATTTCAATTTACAACTAATTATAAATAGGACACCAAAGAAACCCAGGGTGGACCTGGAGGGGAAAAAAATCAATTATCAATTGTGCCCGAAAACAAAAGCAAGCCACCGGTCTTCAAAATAAATAAACCTTCAGTCAACACGGTCCCCCGTGCCTGGAGGAATGCAACACATAATACAAACTGGGTTTTAGATTGGATCACATCGAGGAGTTATAACTCCCGAGTTCAAATACAACCATGAAATAGTCGGTCTTCTCAAGATGATAAACTGTATCAAAATTTAAACTCACTCATTCACAACACAAACATATATGTAAACTATTGGAAGGCTCTGATTGAGCTCAAATAATTTATGGAATAGCTTCAAATCTGGTTCAGCGAAAGTCAGAAACCGTTTGTGTACCACGAATAAGTGCTTTGCGCACAACGGAAACTGAATTGTAACCAAAACACTATATAAAACTACTTTCCATACCCAAGATTTCTAAACCCTGTATGTTTATTCTGATCTCGGGAAATAGTACTTTATGTTGGAAGATTCTGATTGAGCCCAAATAATTTAAGACAGCTTTAAATTTAGATTAGGCGAAGTCGGAAACCGATGGGATCCTATATCGGAAACTGACCTATAACCAATCCAGTCTATAAAGCCAATTTTCACATCTGAGAAAATCTACAACCTGAATGTCTTCTGAGTGAGCGAGTGAATAGAATTTAACGTCGCTTTCAACAATATCTCAGCTATATCACGACGAACCAACCCAGCACCACCCAGCCCAGAAAGGTCTTTCGATCAAGATACCAGTACTCTGTCGTTTATTCCCAAAATAATTCTAAATGTGTAACCAAAGCCAACAACCAACATTTGTTGACATGCTTCCCTAAAACCTTCATCACCCCCATAGTGTCCAACATCATGAACAACCTTCAGTCTATCACTCAGACCCCCCACGGATGAAACATGGGCACGTTCTCATTCTATTAAATTTAAAAAAAAAAAAAAAAAAATCCTGAACTGATCCAGAAAACTGGAAATACATGTCAACTCAATTCAGAAGAATTGAGGGAAGTCTGATTACTATTATCACACTGACAACACCATGGTGTCGTCATGAATGTGATCCGCATGACTGGCAATGCCCCAAACTATAAACTGAGCAATACAAATCACGTATCGGACAACCACAATTTTGTCAATATACATCTGGATTACTACAGAAATTGACCCGATGAGCGATATTTTTAGCCGACCAGTTGACTATCAACTATCACGAACACCACGACATAAGCGGAACTATACAAATTAGGGACCAAACGTTCAAAAAATATCTTGAAACACAAAGACAAAACGTGTTTCCCTTTTATCGGGATGGGGAAAACGTTAGCAGAAAAAAAATCAACCGTTCTCAAATTAAATTGAGCTGCGAATAATCTGAGCATTCACCATCAACCCACAATTGTATTCCCCACACAAACTCCTCTCAAACGCCAGTATCAACTTTACTTCAACATGTTCCATCATACATTTACACTATCACATAGCAGAAATATCTCGCACAAAAGTCAATCCATACAGCAGAAATCTATCACACAAAAGTAACACCTGGAGCGACAATGGAGAAAAAACTCCTTAAAAATTCAAATTTTCCCCTATACTAGCTCTATATGATAAGCCAGTGCAAATATTTGAACATTGTATAGCCCTCCCGGGCTCAAATCGCATTCAATACAACTGAGTAAATTTATCCGGCTTTAACCAATATATTGGTCACGAACGGTCAACGTGCCACTACTAATAACATACCGCGTTTATCACAGGACAATACAACTGTATATACCGCGACGCCAAGTTCAATAAATGAATAGAGTAATACACTATTTCCAAGAAATGTTGGCTTATTGAGCTGGCTATTTACCAGAAATATATTTAATAGCGGACCCAAATGAACACGTCAAGTCTCTCAAAGAGGCGAAACGATTAACTGCCACATTACACAGACCTATATATGTTGTCGACAGTGCCAAATTATACCGCGTAGGCCTTGAGCTAACAATAACACAGCTATACCGCGTAGGCCTTGAGCTAACAATAACACAGCGCGCCTATCATGGGGTAATGTAAATATCGGCACTGTATATACAGCGACGCCAAGTTCAAGGAGTCAATGGGATACACTATTTGCAAGAAATGTTGACAAGCTCAGCTGGCTATATACCAGAAATATATTTAGTAGCACAGACCGAATGGAACATATTTGATAGCCCAGACTGAAATGAACAGAATCTCCCATGAAAGGCGAAACGAATAACCGTAACACCGCACAAGCCTGTGTGCAAATTACTATTGCCTGAGCCAACCAGCCAGACAAAGAAAAACTATTCCGCAAACAACAGCCCGCGAGCCGTGAAAGAGTTCATACAGAATCGTCTACCAAATTAGCCCATATTTGTCAGGATGGCCTTCTCCCGGTAAAACAATTCGGCCTACAATCTACCCGTGAATAGCCGGCCAATACAGCAGGGGTTGGGGGTTCGCGAACAAAGGAAAAATGGCCGGCTATCTATACCGCGCTTGTTTACCGGGATTTTTTCACAGTCTGGTTTTCCAGCGCAAGTTGGTTCTCAACCGTATCAAAATTAGTTTTATATGTGACGCCAGATGTCGTAGCGTTGGTGTGCCTATACTAGCAACACCTACTGCGATAGATAGTTAAAATATCCCCCGCTAAAATTGTCCCTCCACCACCCGAATACACGTCCTATCTCTCTCAGTCTCGTTCCCTATCTGACGATATCAGAGCATGCACGAAGATCGCTCAAGTTCCAGCTTCAGGTCAAAACCGGTTTGGAGCAATCTCCTGGCATGTACGATTTATTTCGAGGTAACAGGGCTAGCAGTTTGGATCGTAAAGCTATCCCTGCAACAGAGCCTTTATAAATATACATATGCTCTATATTAGCATGTAT
Organism: Hanleya hanleyi; assembly: GCA_036873755.1. Classification (NCBI taxonomy): domain Eukaryota; kingdom Metazoa; phylum Mollusca; class Polyplacophora; order Lepidopleurida; family Hanleyidae; genus Hanleya; species Hanleya hanleyi. Next base: position 32,926 of record JAVTVY010019004.1, on the reverse strand, counting down.
ACAAACACACATACATGTGTATGGCAATAATACCATTATTGGTGAGGATCTGGCGGCGATATTGGATTTTCAACGGGTAATAAAGTTTCCAATGATCGTTATTATTTTCTTGATGTATCAGTCATGATCGTAGAAAAGCAATCTCGTGTAAAAAAGCGATTTAAGTTGTCAAATAGTCGCCAACATCAAGCTACTGTATATATTATGGCGGACATATTGGATTTATTCAAATTAAGGGCCTCTCACCTCCTGTAGGAATGGGCATCCCTTCTGATATCATTCCTTATCCCCAAATGAGCCTCTGTGCAAAATATGGTGCTTTATTCCAGTCGGTCACGATCTTGACATTAAGCCACCGGACCACATATGGCCTGAATTTAAAGAGAAATGCAGGAATCATTTTGAAAGTCCATGTACAAAAGTTACCCAAAGAGGTATCAGTACATAAGCGTGATCTGGTTCGAGACTGGTTAATAAGTGCAAAAGAAACTAGTAGATGGGAAGAACAAATAGTGTACAGATATGTATCCACATGGGATTTCTCGACTCTCTGTATTACAATCCCTCATCAAGACCTTATTGACCGTCTCAGTTCATTAATAGTATCGATGTTCAAGAAAACTGATCGCCGATATATTAATGTCAGAAGCCATACAGCATTACTTAACTCTACTACATACAAGGGGTATCATCCACGAGATGTTTCTTTGTTTAATGAGTTGCTTGAATTTCTCATTAATAATATCTATGTGAAATTTGGCAAAATAATATATCATTCTAACATGCTCCACGTTATAGTCGTGCGCTGATTGGTTCAGACCTCAAAACATACGGAGATTATCACACGATAATCTTCATTTGTTTGTTGTGATCTGTTACATTCACGTGCCGAACTGGTGACGTCTCATTCTTGTGACGCAGTGCTACAAAGCTGCGCGACGATTGGTTCATTCACTGCGCAGTGGGCGGAGTTCACACAGCAGCAGCTCGTGAACGGATAGCACGCGCGAGCATGGCCGGCAAACGAGTCACGAAATTCTCGCATCAAAACGGGACAAGTTTGCAGAAAATTTGCCATTCCGCTTATGAATGAGGTATGATGTATCACTGTGCATGTTAGAATGGAGTTAATGACCTTTTTAGGTAATATTATCGTGTAATAATGTTTCGATGTTTAGTTTCAGACCTCATCAAAAAACCTCGCGGCTACGCCGCTCGGTTTTTTTGATTGACGGTCTAAAACTAAACATCGAAAAATTATTACACGATAATATTCACTAAGGCGGTCATTAACTCCTAAATAAGCCAATTACGACAATTTTTGTCTTTTCTCTTTGACAATGATTGACGTTTAGTTCACGGATATGAAAACCATCCCACGGCACGAACTTTTCATATTTTCTACAGCCCAACATAACCAGACTTTTCAGCACGAGTAAACTCTTTGATGTTTAGGTTTACTGTCTGGATGCCATATTTCGATACTGCTTCCCTTCAATGTTTACTATATTGGTCCACGTGCTACCGTGTGTATGGAAAGCCATCAGTGTCATAACCTCTGGTTTTCCACACGTGGTAATTCAATTTTCCACGCGTGGCAATTCTATTATCCATGCGTGGAAAATACAGCCAATGGTTTGACTTGTAATTACCACGTGTGGATATTTCGACCAATTACTCAACTTGGAAATACCACACGTGGAAATTATTTACTACGTGTTGGAAATATCCACCAATGATAGAACTGGGATTACCACGTGTGGAAATTATTTACCACACGTCGTATTTATCACCCAATTATTGAATTCGGAAATACGACGCGTGGTAAATAATTTCCACGCGTGGTATTCCCATTTATCCACGCGTCGAAATTTTATTTTACTCAGCCAATGAATGAGAGCTTAACAAAGAAAGCTGCTCCCTTCAGAATGGCGGAAATCGACAGTTTGCGGCGGTTCAAGTATCATTCCTCCGAATGTGTTCGTCTAGCTGGTTTCGGAGGGTTAGAATCCTGCCATTGATGTTTCGATTGACAATACTCCCCAAATCCTGCAGCCTCCTGATATCCTTGGCGGAGATGTCTGGAATATTTTCGCGCTCTTTTAAAGATAAGACAGGGTCAAATTGCGTGTGTCTGCTTTCTGTAACGATTGACTGGTAGATTCGAAAATAGAATTACCACGTGTGGAAAAGAGAATTACCACGTGTGAAAAAAACCAGTGAAATACCACGAGTGGAAATTATTTACCACGCGTCGTATTTCCGAATTCAATGATTGGGTGATAAATACGACGTGTGTTAAATAATTTTCACACGTGGTATTCCCAGTTCTATCATTGGTGGATATTTTCCACACGTGGTAAATAATTTCCACGTGTGGTATTGTCAAGTTAAGTAATTGGTCAAGTCAAACCATTGGCTGGATTTTGCACGCGTGGAAAATTGAATTACCACGTGTGGAAAACCAGAGAGTGTCGAAGATTTAAGTCGAAGATCGTTGGGATATGTTTTGCAAGTACATTACATATTCTTCAATGTTCAAGTAGTTAAACTGATTAACTGATTACCATTCATACTCCTCGTGGTCGTGAAGTAATTTGATTCGCTCTCCACCATCCCGATTTGCTGAATAGTTAACCAATGTTTGATGTTTCGGCAAACATGTAGCTTTATCATTTCCAGTTGTTTTGGAAGGCAACGGTTCAAACAAACACACATATACAATACATAACGCCACAAGGATTTAATACTGGAGATATTATCAATTGATGCCGTTACTCGGAAGCGCAAGTTAAGGCAACTCTTAAATGTTTCCAGAAATGGGGTTGATCCCGTGGAACTTCTATCCACCTTAAAAACGTAATCTTGTGCCAGAGGTTTCGAAGAGCTTTTGGCATTTCACGTACAAGAATATCTTCAAGAAGAATACATACAATTATATGAAGCAGTCAATGATATATATCCACCTTCACTGGAGCTACAGATGGCCCTAACGGCACATTATATTTAGACCTATATCTCTCATTTAAAAATGAAGCGTGCCTTCTCTTTCGCCGATTTAAAGACAAAAAGAGATGATTACAATCTCGACATCTTAAACTGCCCGATTTTAGACAGTAATATTACGGTGGGACCTGCATATGGCGTATACATATCTCGCCTAGTAGCATTTGCAAGATCCTGTATTAAATGTGACGATTTATCAACGCCACAAAACATTATTGCAAAAAAAACAGGGCTATTGCACCTCCACTCAAAGTTTCTCAAATTTGGAGATACGTATCGCAAAAAAAACGAACTGCGCGTAAGATCTATGGCGTTACGTTTCGTAACTTGAGTCTATTTCCTCTTAGCCCGGAGCCAGGGTCCGTATAAACCGATGTACTTCAAAATCCGCATGATGTTCGCGGAACAGGGGGTGGTGTGACATTATGGCTCCCCATAGTTTATCATATTGGAATAAATGATCCGCCATAGAGGATCATGGGTAAATTCAAGATGGTAGCCATGTGGAGTACCAGAAAAGTTGAGCTTGTCAGAAGGGTATAGTGTGGTAAGTTTAAGCCCCCTGGCTCATGGGGTAAGGAAAATATTCAGGGGTGGACGCCGAAATCCCCCCCCCCCCTACTTGCGAAATTAACAGTTTCCTACAAACTTTTCAACAACAAAAAGCATTGCAGGCAAGTGTATTCCAGATGATCTGAATTCTAGCACGTCTTACAAAGGACCTGGTACGTTAAGGTGGACAAACCGCCCCAGGTGAGGTATGATTGTAGGTGAAAAGTGAAACTTAAAATATGAAATGCTTTTCTCGATTAGCATTAACTATGACATTTTTTTGAACTCTCTTTGAAATATTGGGAGCATGGGTGCCGTGGTTTTTTAACAAGAGCTCTCTAAAGTTGTAGGTTTGTGTGAAATTGACAGTTTTGGGTTGAAAAAGCACGGTTTGCCTACCTGTAAATATATGAAGATAAACTATAACCACAAAAATATTCACACATAACAGTCCTCTTTTGAATCCCTAGTTGTTCAGCAAAGCACGTTTTGGTTATCGTTTATCTCCATATGAAAAATGAAACTTTATGGAATATTGTTTTTGGCCATTTGGTGTTCAATTTCAAATACGATAATTAAAGCAATGTTATATGTACGAGTATGAGCTGGCCGAATGGATAAAATCGCGAGAAGAGTTATCGTTTTGATTGATGATCTGCTGGTTCGAATCCCAAAATATTCGTCCATTTTTTTTTTTTTATTTTTATGCATTTTTCGATTTTTCACCATGATTACAATATATATGTGAATATTTGTTAGTAGAAAGAATGAGTGGAAATGGTCTATATCTCAAGATATAATATTCAGCAAATGTTGCGAAGTTTTCTCTTCCCGTGCTAGCTTTGCCCGCGTGATTAAAGAATTGCACACAACAATATCTGGACTTATTCGATCAACTTAGTATTAAGTGGTATCAAAAGTGGTCTCAGGGAACTAGTTATGTGCGTTGAATTTGTACATAAATATACATATATATATATATATATATGTCCATGATGAAGAATATTTACTACCCTTTGGGATGTAGGCGATATCAAGGCCAAATGAGAAAATTATCTGTTGACCAATCATAATGGGTAAATAGAGAAATGCAGTTTACGGCCAAAGCGCATTTATATTTTAATCCTTACCGACAACACTTTTATTACCAGTAAAGCTGGTGATCAGCGTAAACCCAGAAGGACCTTTCGGTTAAACGAAACTGGTCGTGCAACAGTTACTATGGGCACGAAGAACTAAGAGCATATGCATTCGGAAATTAAACATGGCTGATTACCCTTATTCACCATATTGTGCGTGATAATAATAAATAATTTTCACCCATGTCCTATCTATGCTTCCGTAGTTTGTCCATCTTATCGTACGAGATCTTTTTGCTGTCATTTACCACCATCGTAAAACAACTTTGTGGATTTTAAAATCCCCATTTGGATAACTGGAGCGGGTTTCACAAAATCAATAGCAATGTAAGGTCTGCAAAAACCACTCTCACCAAATAAACGGTCTGTAACTTGAAACTTACTTGTACGTTGGATTGTGCTCAAACCATAAGAGTGTTCTTTACATATATTTATTTCGTACACAATTTGAATTGGTGCTAATTGTCATATGCAATAGAGTTTAAGATTATTAAAGCGGATATTCCTTTATGGGCATTGTCTGAATATGGAATGCCTGATCTGACCATTTCAAAAGATACCCTACCAGGCCTCAGTTTACCGCCCCACCAAACTTGTTATCCCATCTCCGGAACGACACAAAATTAAGAGTTGACACTCCGTGACTTTGCAGCTTATCATATTGGCGTGAATCTGAGCCTACATGTATTTGCAGTGAATCATGAGTGAATTGAAAATGGCGGTCATGTGGTGTGCCAGAAAAGTGAGGGTTGTGTCATTTTTCTTCAAATTGTTGCCTTTTGTAAAACAAAACGTGGGCAAAGCTATTTTATTTCACTAATTTGTCATGCAGATTTGCGAAGAAAATTAAAAAAATCCGATGCCGTTCATCCAAATAAACCAGTGCTCAATGAAGCAAGTCAAATCCATGATACCCCAGAGTGCGACAAATAGGCTTACTGGAGCATGGCAATAAAAATAGGAAAAGACAGCTTTACAAATACACATTTTTTTATATAGTGCGTAATTTTAATTACATTTGCACTCAAATAATACTTCTATTATTACGTCCATCGAGTTTACCATTTACCAATCGGTCCTTGATAAATAGGAACCCAAACGAGCGGGGGTCGCTTTTAGGGAAAGAAATTACTCACAGTTCCGTATAATATTTGGTTTGCCGAGATGTTGGAGTTTGAAGTATAAATCTTATATTCGGAGAATTTATGACAATGAGATATTGTGATGTTACCAAGTGAATTCAGGATGATGAGTTACCTTTATGTTGAGTAATACAAGTCCATTCTCTTCTCTTACATTCGGGTTATAATATTGATAGCATCAACAAAGCATTATTCCAGCTATATTTATTTTTATTGAAAAAATCCAATTCTTTTTAAATGCGGTCACAAGATGAACTTGTTAATATGGCTTTATATTTGAAAATTGTGAGGTTATGAAATATTAGTGTATTCGCAGTAACAAAGATAGTCATTAAAAACTTCCCAGAAATATCGACGAAACGAACACATATCGTTCTAACATACATCGTAATAATTACGCCAAACACGAAGATTCGTGAGTCAACACTGTAGCCATATAAAAAACTGCATTTTTCCCCCACGCCTCGATTATGAAGTCCGTATCTCAATCCTATATAATTATTGTTTGTTAAGAATACTGACGGGTCCAAAAGACAAAGAAAGCTTTCGGTCTCCATGGTTCTATACAACCTCCCCACAGCGCATGCTCCATTTCGCAAGCTCCAATAACATCCCTGCCTCCAATAGCGGAAGTTGACCTTTACGACGTTGCTATGACGTATAGGGGAAACCAACCAACGCACGGTTCAGTTTGAATCCGACCAAACAACTCCTTTAGTGTTGCACATGAGCGAACTACTTTTCATATGCTCTGTCCAGATAAACAGGGAAAATTATCTCCAGATAATTCTTTTTAATGCTAGGTCAACGGAGGTATTATGCAGACTTGAAAAGTAATCAAAATTTTCGTTAAACATCTATCTTACTATATGATGTCACTGCCGGCGATGTACGCGAAGGCCCCGAATCCGGTCCAAAAATCTGACTGGTGGCTGGGGTGTTATTAGACCCCCAGCGAGGTGGTTGGGTTCTATATTACAGTTCTATGGGGAAGATTAAGTCGAGCGTAGTAGTAGGTATAGTGGGAATCGATTCAACTTGACCAAAAAATTTTGCAATATTGGGGAGGTCACGCGGATGTCACAGAGGTCAAGTGCACTATGTAGTTCCCAGCAGAATGACCGAAAAGCTACCTCCCGCCACCACAGGAGAGTTCCCACCGTTATGGTGGAATGTACCTCCGAGGTGCTGCGGTCCTGGCGGTGCGATGCGGTCGCGGGAAAAACCTTCCTCATGGAGAAAAAGTGGTCCCTGATGGAAATGGTCCAATGGGGTCATATGAGGTATCCATGTGAAGCATTCGTGAAGGGGCATCAGATGGGCTGGGTGTGGGGTTGAAATATCGGCATTCTGCGCATGCGCGGTGGCCCAAGGGTATGAAAATAGACGTTTTGGGGATGTAGGGGAGTCCCTAGTGGGTCGATGGAGGCGTATGAGGTATCAATGTGAAGCATTCATGAAGGGGCATCTGACTGGGCTAGTGGCTGGAGCGTTGTCACCATTCTACGCATGCGCGCCGACAGAGAATTGTGGAAAAGCGGTGGAGATAGACGTTTTGGGATCTAGGGGGAGCCTCAGTGGACCGATGGGGTCGTGTATGAGGTATCAAAGTGAAGCATTCAGAAGGGGCATCTGATGGGTTGGGTGTGGGGTTGAAATATCGGCATTCTGCGCATGCGCGGTGGCCAAAGGGCAAGGGAAAATAGACGTTTGAGATTAGCACTCCTAATGGTCCAATGGGGTCATATGAGGTATCAATGTGAAGCATCTGTGAAGGGGCATCTGACCGACTAGCGCTCGGGCGTTAAATGTACCATTCTTGCAGCATGCGCAGACAGGGAATTGTGGGAAAAGGGGCATGGAACAGGATTGTTTTGGGATGTAGATGAGCCCCTAGTGGGTCGATGGAGACGTATGAGGTATCAATGTGAAGCCTATGTGAGGGGGCATCTGACTGGGCTAGTGGCTCGAGCGTTGTCACCATTCTACGCATGCGCAGACAGGGAATTGTGGGAAAAGGGTGTGGAAATAGACGTTTTGGGATCGAGCGGGGTTTCTAATGGGCCGATGGAGTCGTATGAGGTATCAATGTAAAGCCTATGTGAGGGGGCATCTGACTGGGCTAGTGGCTCGAGCGTTGTCACCATTCTACGCATGCGCAGACAGGGAATTGTGGGAAAAGTGTATGGAAATAGAAGTTTTGGGATGTAGGTGAGCCACGAGTGGGCCGATTGGGTGAAGTGAGGTATCAAAGTGAAGCATTCGTGAAGGGGCATCTGATGGGCTGGGTGTGGGGTTGAAATATCGGCATTCTGCTCATGCGCGGTGGCCAAAGGGTATGGAAATAGACGTTTTGGGATCTAGGGGAGCCCCTAATGGGCCGATCGAGTTGTATGAGGTATCAATGTGAAGCCTATGTGAAGGGGCAACCAGTTATGGGTGGGTGCATGTAAAATTTTTCCTGAAAAAGAAAACGGAACACGGACTTTATCGAAAAATCCGGCAAAATGCCTATATGGGGTATGGGGGATATAGGACCATCCTGGGAAACCTACTTCTCGACATTTGCGGTATAGGTTGTGGGGTCTCGTTTTCTTAGTCTCGTCAAGACAAACATGATAGGAAGTGTCGCGGAGCGAATCGTTGAAATTTTTGGAAAAAGTTCAGGGAGACCTATATAGTCCCATACTGGGGGTATAGGACCAATGTTTGTCCCACTGGGAAACCTACTTCTAGACATTTGTGGTGTGGTTGTTTGGATTTGTTTTCTTAGTCTCGTCAAGACAAACATGATAGGAAGTGTCCCGGCACGAAACGGTGAAATTTTTGAAAAAGTACCATATAGCTCCATATAGACCCATATAGTCCCATACTGGGGGTATAGGACCAATGTTTGTCCCACTGGGAAACCTACTTCTATACATTTGCGGTATGGTTGTTTGGATCTGTTTTCTTAGTCTCGTCATTTAGAACACGATAGGAAGTGTCCCGGAGCGAAACGGTGAAATTTTTGAAAAAAGTCACCGAGACCCATATAGACCCATACTGAGGGTATAGGACCAATGTTTGTCCCACTGGGAAACCTACTTCTAGACATTTGCGGTATGGTTGTTTGGATTTGTTTTCTTAGTCTCGTCAAGACAAACATGATAGGAAGTGTCCCGGCACGAAACGGTGAAATTTTTGAAAAAGTACCATATAGCCCCATATAGACCCATAGACCCATACTGGGGTATAGGACCAATGTTTGTCCCACTGGGAAACCTACTTCTATACATTTGCGGTATGGTTGTTTGGATTTGTTTTCGTAGTCTCGTCATTTAGAACACGATAGGAAGTGTCCCGGAGCGAAACGGTGAAATTTTTGAAAAAAAAGTCACCGAGACCCATATAGATCCATATAGGCCCATACTGGGGTATAGGACCAATGTTTGTCCCACTGGGAAACCTACTTCTAGACATTTGCGGTATGGTTGTTTGAATTTGTTTTCTTAGTCTCGTCAAGACAAACATGATAGGAAGTGTCCCGGCACGAAACGGTGAAATTTTTGAAAAAGTACCATATAGCCCCATATAGACCCATATAGTCCCATACTGGGGGTATAGGACCAATGTTTGTCCCACTGGGAAACCTACTTCTATACATTTGCGGTATTGTTGTTTGGATTTGTTTTCTTACTCTCGTCATTTAGAACACGATAGGAAGTGTCCCGGAGCGAAACGGTGAAATTTTTGAAAAAAGTCACCGAGACCCATATAGACCCATATAAACCCATACTGGGGGTATAGGACCAATGTTTGTCCCACTGGGAAACCTACTTCTATACATTTGCGGTATGGTTGTTTGGATTTGTTTTCTTAGTCTCGTCAAGACAAACATGATAGGAAGTGTCCCGGCACGAAACGGTGAAATTTTTGGAAAAAGTTCACCGAGGCCGAGGCCTATACTGCATGGCTATGGGAGTATAGGCCCATACGGGGTGGACGTGTTGGAGTCTAGGTGAGTCCCTGGTGGTCCAATGGTGTCGTATGAGGTCTTATTTTGAAGCTCTCATGCAGGAGCACTTGACTACACTAATGGTTCGTACGTTGTCAATACTCTGTGCATGCTGAGTCTGGCCGTAGTATAGAAAGCAGGCATTTTGGGGGGTATGTGGGTGTGTGTTTGGGGTAGAGATGGACCGCTATGGATCCGAATGGGTCGTGGAAGGTGTCAAAGTGAAGCTTGTGTGGGTTAGAGTCAGAATGGTGTATTTTTAAGTGCAAGTCGCGTTAATCTGCGCATGCGCAGTTGGTTGTAGTAAGTAAAGTGGCCATTTTGGGGCAGTACATGAAGGTATTTGGGGTCGAGATGGGCTATTCACGGTTCGAATGCGTCCTGGAAGGTGTCGTCCTGTAGCTCTCGGGGTGTAGACCTCGATTTGAGGGCTGTCCACAGCATCTGTGACGTCATTGGTGACGTCATCAGTAGGAGTAGTAGCGAAAGTGAGCATTTTGGGGCAGTGAAGGATGGTATTTGGTGCAGAGATGGACCATCCTTGGTCCGAATGCGTCATGGGAGGTGTCATGTTGTAGCTCTCGGGGTATAGACCCCGATTTGAGGGATATCCACAGCATCTGTGACGTCATTGGTGACGTCATCAGTGTGAGTAGTAGCGAAATGCGGCATTTTTTAGCAGTGAAGGATGTTACTTGGTGTAGAGATGTGTCTGTGTGTGTCCACACACACACGCACACACACATACCACCACACCACATTCCAACACCACCACCACCACCACCGCCACCACCGGGCGTTGACGGCCGTCAACGCCCAGTGGTGGTGGTGGGAGCTCCCGTGTGGCAGAGCTATTGGATCGGAGCTCTTGGAGCTTAAAACCTGTGGAGCTCAGAGCTCGGAAGTGACATTTGCATATGACCTCTGTGAGGTCACTTCCGCTTCCGTTCATGTGACCGGAACTGACCTTTGACCCCTGCGAGCGCTAACAATACCGGATAAAAATTGCGCGGAGGGGCCAAAGGTCAGTTCCGGTCACGTGAACGGATGCGGAAGTGACCTCACAGAGGTCATATGCAAATGTCACTTCCGAGCTCTGAGCTCCACAGGCTTTAAGCTCTAGGAGCTCCGATCCAAGAGCTCTGCCACACGAGAGCTCCCACCACCCCCACCGGGCGTTGACGCCCGTCAACGCCCGGTGGTGGTGGTGGTGGTGGTGGTGGAATATGGTGGTGGTGGTATGTGTGTGTGCGTGTGTGTGTGGTGGTAGTGTGTGGTGGTGGTGTTGATGGTGGTGTCTGTACATATATCATACACACACGCATACGCACACGCACACACATATACATACATACACAGAGACGCATACACACATACACATAGACTCATGCACACACACACGCGTAAACACACTCGCAAACACACACACACACACAGACAGGCATACACATACATACACACGCACACCCTTACACACACGCAAGCACACACACACACGCACACAGACGCATACACACACATACACACACACACACACGCACGCACATACACGCACACCCACACACATACACACACACACACACACACACACACACACACACACACACACACATGCATACACACACAATATGCCTATTCACATGCAGGACATGAGAGCTTCTGGACCTGGGCCTGGTAGAAGTCGGGGATGGTGGAACATTCGTGAACATCCTAGGGTACACGGTGCACCACAGGAGCGTGCATCTGTTTGACGTCCGCGTCTACATCCGGGTTCTTGTCGCTGACGCCCGCGCCTACATCCGGGTTCTTTTCGCTGACGTCCAAGTTGAACTGATTGCGCTAAAAATAGATCAACAGCTAGCTTGCTATAAAAGGAAACGGCCTGGCCGTTTCATCAGACACTCTGTCAACCACCAAGATGTTCACTTGCACAACTTGCCAGAAGCAGTTTACTCGTCTAGATAATTTACGATGCCACGAGGCCTCCACCAACAACGATGCACGGTTTACTTGTATAACCTGCGCACGGTCATTTAATCGGGAGGATCATTTACTGCGCCACGAACGCTCATTCCACGAGGGCGCGACGGAACAATGTAAGGATTGTGGTCAACTCTTCAAACGACCCAGTCAGTTAAAACGGCATGAGCGTTTGATTCATGGTCCGTCTCTACGGTTTTGGCGACAACTTCCTACTGAAGAGGAGCCGCGGAATGTCAGACCCAGTGAAGATGAAACCGGGAAGACGAACGCCACTGGTGATGCGATGACGGAGAGCCCGCCTATATCCACAGTTGAGAAGAGCCTGGATTTCCAGCCGGTACCCACCGTTACAGTTTCGAGTCCTACACCATACATCGAACATTTTCTGGACGAACCCATAAATGTTCCCAGCGATCTCTTACCCGAAGATCATCCAGTGAATGACATCGATCGGCGCCATTGGTCCATGACACGGCACTGTTTCCACCGTCATCGCCCTATTCAAGATATCTACAATTTCCCACTGACCAATCTCACCCGTCTACGCAGCTACGTGGAAACCATCTTCAATGACCAACCTACGGCCTTCACATTAAATGTAGCATTTGGGTACATCTTATGCCATAAGATGACGGGTGAATTGCGCTATTTCTATTCCAGTGCCATCAACCCAGTGTACGACCAACCGTTTACCATCATTAACCGGAGGTCACTAGAGATGATGCTGGAGAAACTGGAACAATTGGATGTCTTGGGATGGGCCCAACAACAACGACCCAACACCAAGTGGACAGTGAAGAGGGTGACCAATGTTACGTTTTTCCTTACCAAGCTGATCCACCACCCCATCGGATGAAAGTATTCACCCATGCACTGATAGATACTCAGAATGCGCAAACAACTATCTGAGGATATGTTTCCTCAACGGTATCCTGGCCTGCCCGATGACGATTAGAACAAACGGTTCAGAGCGAACATGGCCGAAGATGGAACTTTCTGAAATGGCGACTTCTGATTGGACAAGAGTAGCCGAGAATACATCTAACGGACAGGAACGAATATGACAGATGCAAATGGTGGCCTCTGATTGGACAAGAATCTTCTTGAATTGTAAATATACCCAACGCGGCTCCCCCAGCGTGGGTATGATGTAACATTGGGGAGAATAAACTATATGAAAAAAAACTTCTTGTTGTTGTTGTTCTCTCATGTGTCATCCTTGTTGTTGTTGCTGTTGTTGTTCTCTCTCCGGTCTATATCATGGCGTTATGTTAGAGTGTTAAGGTGTAACGACGGGCGTCGACGGGCGTCACTGCATTTCGAAGAATTAGTGACAATTCCATGGAATATCAGAGCTTTTGAGCTATTTCACCAGGGCGTTGAAGCATTAAGAATGGCGTTGGTGGGCGTTGCTACAAGATGACACCTCACACGACGCATTTGCACGCAGACACACAGGTACAGACATACACACGCATACGCACACACACGTGTATACACACACGCACACAGACGCATACACACAGACGCATACACACACACAGATACACGCCTACACGCACACGCACATACACGCATACGCACACACGCAATCATACACACGCACACACACATGCACACAGACGTATTCACACACGCAAGCACACACATTCACACGCACACATACACACACACATACACACGCATACACAAGTATATAGACACGCGTAAGGTGAAGTACCCGGATGGACGCGCGGACGTGAAGTCCCCGGATGCCCGCGCGGACCGCGTCGAAAGACTACCGTGGGGACTCCAAGTCCCCGAGGCATGGAAAAACCCGGTGCTTATCGATTGGCTGATTGTTCGATCGCTGATTGGTTCTTTTTCTCCATCGCTGATTGGTCCAAATGGAACTGCCCATCCTTCCCAGGTTAATCTAGAATCCTACCAAGCTCGTAATAACCGCCACATCACGCATACACATACACGCATACACACACACGCAAATGCACGCACATGCACACACATACACACACACAGAGACGCATACACGCACACGCGTACACACACGCAAGCATACAGATACACACACGCACGAATACACACACGCATACACACTCTCGCAAGCACACCAAGTCGCATACACACACGCACACACACACATGCATACACACACACATACACGCACATACACATACACGCATACGCGCACACGCGTACACACACACGCAAACCCACACACGCGTAAACACACGCAAGCACACACACACACACGGACGTATACACACGGACGTATACACACAGAGACATACACTCACACACACACACACATACACAGACGCATACACAGGTACACACACGTACACACACACACACACACACACACACACGCACACACAGATGCATAAACACAGACGCACACATGCATACACACACAATATGACTGACTATTCCCATGCAGGACATGAGGGCTTCTGACCTGGGCCTGATAGAAGGCCGGGATGGTGGAACATTCTTGAACATCCTAGGGTACAGGGTGCACCACAGGAGCGTGCGCCTCCATACGGAGACACACACAGACAGACGCATACCCACACATGCATACATGTGAAAGATGTCAACCGGGGACGCCTGCCACAACCCCCCTAAATGGGGACTTTGTTAATAAGGTACCAAGAGATAAATGAACCTCAGATTCCAATAAAGGCAATCATAGAGACGCCCACTGGACCTTTGGATCCATCAAATTCTGAAATTTACCAAAAGTGTTCAAGCTAGTCAAAGTGGGGACGCACACATTTCACACTCGGCGTGAAAGATGCTGCTAAAATGGGGACGCACTCCCGTCAAGTGTAGACTATCCAAGTGGGGACAAATGTTTAAAACCAACCAAATGGGGACATCATCAATAAATTTATTATTGCAAATGATATGTAGGCTAAATAGGGACATGTCAAGGGAACATATAACCAATTCTATCACACTTTGATGTGTTATTACTACATGTAACGTTGAACACGTTTCATGGACGTCGCTGGACGCAGCCAGTTTTCGTCTTTCGTTGACAATGACTCCGTACCGGGAACAGTAATTGGGGAAAACTTGAACAGTTACGAGAAAGCCGTTAATTTGACATACTACAGCGTAGACAGGGGCTTAGCGATACTGGTATTCGTAAACAAACAAGGTGAATAATTTGCCTCACCGGAAGTGCGCGCGTCTGTCTTGAAATACGCGCGAGTGTTCCTTTCACGGGGAGCGTAGGAACTTAGCTGTTTTCTAAGCAAGCGCGGCAGGGATGGCATTTAGGTGTCTAGGATTAAAGACCCTAAAACGAGGGAATATTCGATGCCGCCGTTTACGTGGAATGTTCCCAGATGAAGTAAGAATGGACTGTGCAGAGAAGGTAGGGATTCGTTTACTAATTGAAAAACAATACCCAGTCGACTAAAATTGCGCGCCAAAATACGTAAGTGAACTGACATCTCTGCAACTGCATCTCGTTGTTATTTCACGCGATTTGTGGATACTAGGCTGAAGTTTCTGGTACAGGTCAGCAATTTTGATTGAGGAAATATATATATGTGTTTGGAATTGACAGTAAGAATGCATTCGCATTGTTGTAGACAGCAATACAATTTCCGCCCCAAATTAGCATGCTGTTTGAAGTATGTTGTTGTACACGACGAAATCAGTATTGAGCGACATATATTCAGTGCCCAGATAGAGCGGGACTCAAATAGAATACAATAGACGTTCAACCGTTTAACTTTTTTGCAATTGTTTGAACAACGGCACATAACGATGAAAGTTCACACTCGATCGAAGGCGCTCGCAATCTTGACAAATTAAACTTTCCGGAAAATGTTTCCATTCCGTATTTGTAGTATATGCCACATCACAATACAGCGAAATAATACCTGTGGGGGACGTCATGGAAAGGCCGTGATATTGTACCATCAATATCTAGTTGTCGTTGTTTTCCGTCTATCACTTTATCGAATGACAACGTTGAAGTATCAACAACTGAGTAATAAACTATTCCTCAAGGAAGATTGTTGTTGTTGTTGTCTTCTGGCATTTTCTTCTGATTTGCAGGAACATGGGGACAAACAAAATATCTGACTAGGTACGGTACGCCTATTGTTTCGTTTTCGGTTTATGTCCATCAAACAAGTGTTTCAAAGTAAATCAGAAAATTCAACTTACGTTCCGTACAATATTGCCCGCAGTCGAATCGTGTATTGTTCTTTCTTCAGTCTCGTTTTATCTCTCTTCGTTCGTTGTCACGTGACTAACTAATTCATGCGCAAACGGGGACACAAGGGTATGGCCGCAATTTTGTCCAATCGACACGCCACACACGAACACACCCTCCGTATCTATTTTCACACAGTGAAATCGGGGACTATTGGAAAGATAAGCTTTTTTTACCTTTTTTCACTAGAGAGTGCTATAAAATGAACAGAGAAAGCGATTTTGGACCTTTGGTCAACCGGGGACGTCCCCGGTTGCCGAGGTGTCCCCGGTTGAAAGGTGTGTATCCATGCAACTGTCCCCACTTGACACCTTTCGCACACGCATGCATACACACCTGCACACACACACACATACACACGCATACACACACACATATACACACGCACACCCACGCAAACACACACACTCACACGCGTACACGCAAGCATACACACACGCACATACACACACACACGCACACACACGCGCGCATACTCTCATTGCGCATTGTGCCGCTAGGTGAAAAGGCCTCGAAATGCGCTTTTAAACTACTAATCCTTCCTTCACTCCCCTAAAATGCCCACTTTCGCTACTACTCGTTCTGATGACGTCACCGATGACGTCACAGATGCTGTGGACATCTCTCAAATCGTGGTCTACATCCCGAGAGCTACAATATGACACCCACACGACGCATTCGGACCAACGATGGTCCATCCCTACCTCACATCCCTTTCTTCACCGCCCCAAAATGCCCACTTTCGCTACTACTCGTACTGATGACATCACCAATGACGTCACAGATGACGCGAACATCCCTAAAATGGGGATGTACACCATGAAAGCTACAAGATGACACCTCCCACGACACAATCGGACCAACGATGGTCCCTCTCTAACCCAAACACCTTCCTGCACTTTCCTAAAATGCCCACTTTCGCTACTACTCGTACTGATGACGTCACCAATGACGCCACAGATGACGTGAACATCCTCAAATCGGGATTACACCCCGAGAGCTACAACATGACACCCTACGCGGTCCATTCGGACCAATAATGGTCCATCTCTACACCAAATACCTTCCTTCACTTCCCCAAAATGTCCACTTTCGCTACTACTCCTACTGATGACGTCACAGATGACGCGAACATCCCTCACATCGGGATCTACACCCCGAGAGCTACAACATGACACTTCCCTAGACACATTCGGACCAAAGATGGTCCCTCTCTATCCCAAATACCTTCCTGTACTGCCCTAAAATGCCCACTTTCGCTACTACTCGTACTGATGACGTCACCGATGACGTCACATGTGACGCGGACATCCCTCAAATCGGGATGTACACAGCGAGAGCTACAACATGACACTTCCCTAGACGCATTCGGACCAAAGATGGTCCCTCTCTACCCCAAATACCTTCCTTCACTGCCCCAAAATGCCCACTTTCGCTACTACTCGTACTGATGACGTCACAGGTGACGTGGGCAGCCCTCAAATCGGGGTCTACACCCCGACAGCCACAAGATGATACCTCCCACGACGCATTCGGACCAAGGATGGTCCCTCTCCACCCCAAATATCATCCTTCAGTGCCCTAAAATGCCCACTTTCGCTACTACTCGTACTGATGACGTCATCGATGACGTCACAGGTGACGTGGGCAGCCCTCAAATCGGGGTCTACACCCCGAGGGCTACAAAATGATACCTTCCAGGACGCATTCGGACCAAGGATGGTCCATCTCGACCCCAAATACCTTCCTGTACTGCCCCAAAATGGCCACTTTACTTACTACAACCAACTGCGCATGCGCAGATTAACGCGACTTGCACTTATAAACACACCATTCTGACTCTAACCCACACAAGCTTCACTTTGCCACCTCCCACGACTCATTCGGTCCCATAGCGGTCAATCTCTACCCCAAATACACACCCGCATACCCCCCAAAATGCCTGCTTTCTATGCTACGGCCAGACTGCGCATGCGCAACCTATTGAAAACGGACGAACCATTAGTTCAATCGTATGCTCCTCCACGAGAGCTTCAAAATAAGACCTCATACGACATCATAGGATCATTAGGGGCTCACCTAGACCCCAAAACGTCCACCCCGTATGGGCCTATACCCCCATAGCCATGGAGTATAGGTCTATGGGCCTACCCGGGCCTCGGTGAACTTTTCCAAAAATTTCACCGTTTCGCTCCGGGACCCTTCCCATCGTGTTCTAAATGAAGAGACGTGAAAAACAAATCCAAACAGCCCATATCACAATGAACGTGTGTGAATTTCCAAGGTTGAACCTATACCCCCATATAGCCAGTATGGGACTATATGGGCTATATGGTACTTTTCCAAAAATTTCACCGTTGCGCTCCGAGACCCTTCCCATCGTGTTCTAAATGACGAGACGTGAAAAACAAATCCAAACAACCCATATCACAATGAACGTGTATGAATTTCCCAGGTTGAACCTATACCCCCATATAGCCAGTATGGGACTATATGGGCTATATAGTACTTTTCCAAAAATTTCACCGTTGCGCTCCGAGACCCTTCCCATCGTGTTCTAAATGACGAGACGTGAAAAACAAATCCAAACAACCCATATCACAATGAACGTGTGTGACTTTCCCAGGTTGAACCTATACCCCCATATAGCCAGTATGGGATTACATGGGGCTATATACAGACCTCGGTGACTTTTCCCAAATATTTCACCGATTCGCTCCGGGACCCCTCCCATTGTGTTTTTCTCGGCGAGACGAGAAAAACGAGACCACACAACCCATAGTAACACCCACAAAAAAAAATTGACCACCCCTCCCCCCATATAGCCAGTATGAGCCTATATACAGACCTCGGTGACTTTTCTCAAAAATTTCACCGATTCGCTCCGGGACCCTTCCCATTGTCATTTTCTTGGCGAGACGAGAAAAACGAGACCCCACAAGCCATAGTAAAGCCCACGAAAAAATTGACCATCCCCATACCCCATACAGGCATTTTCCCTTATATTGTATAATACAGACCCATATTGTAGGGGTAAAGTCCGAGTTCCGCTTTTTATATTTTCGGAAAATAATCCTAATTTTACATGCACCCACCCCATTGACTTGATAGGCAGGCCCCGATAAGCCCGGGGACCGATATTAGCCCTTTTGGCTAGGGTTGATAGGGGTTTTCCCCTATTTTAGGGGTAAAGTCCGTGTTCCGCTTTTTATAGTTTCGGGAAAAAATCCTAATTTTACATGCACCCATCCCATTGACTGGATAGGCAGGTCCCAATAATCCCGGGGACCGATATTAGCCCTTTTGGCTACAGTTGATAGGTGTTTTCCCCTATTTTAGGGGTAAAGTCCGTATTCCGCTTTTTATAGTTCCGGGAAAAAATCCTAATTTTACATGCACCCACCCCATTGACTGGATCAACCACCTCGCTGGGGGTCTAGCCACCAGTCAGATTTTTGGACCGGATTCGGGGCCTTCGCGCACATCGCCGGCAGTGACATCATATATAGTAAAATAGATGTTTAACGAAAATTTTGATTACTTTTCAAGTCTGCATAATACCTCCGTTGACCTAGCGTTAAAAAGAATTATCTGGAGATAATTTTCCCTGTTTATCTGGACAGAGCATATGAAAAGTAGTTCGCTCATGTGCAACACTAAAGGAGTTGTTTGGTCGGATTCAAACTGAACCGTGCGTTGGTTGGTTTCCCCTATACGTCATAGCAACGTAGTAAAGGTCAACTTCCGCTATTGGAGGCAGGGATGTTATTAGAGCCTGCGAAATGGAGCATGCGCTGTGGGGAGGTTGTGACTGGATAGGCAGGTCCCAATAAGCGCGGGGACCGACATTAGCCCTTTTGGCTAGGGTTGATAGGTGTTTTCTCCTATTTTAGGGGTAAAGTCCGTATTCCGCTTTTTATATTTTCGGGAAAAAATGCTAATTTTACATGCACCCACCCATGACTGGATGCCCCTTCACGAATGCTTCACTTTGATACCTCACTCGACCCAATCGGACCATGCAGCGTATTTGAAGTCTGGGGACTACTTTTTCTCCGCGGAAGCTTTCTTCCGCGACCGCATCACCGCCAGACCGCATCACCGCGGCAGAATACATGCCCAGGGACCCTTTGCCGGAACTATAGTGACCCAGAGTTACCTCCCCCTAGATTGGAACTCTTCTTTGTTGAAGGTAGTTTTCCTCCCCAACGATCACATGATCGTCACGTGATCAAGTTCCATCTCAAATTTTACCCGGGGGAACAATTAATGAGGTCAACCTGGCTTTAAATAGCCTTTATATACTACTCATGGTACACTCCGGCACATTTTCCAGGTAGAAGGGGAACGGTTTTAATAGCTTAACTCTATGTACATAAAATATAGTCCCACATCATTGCCTACTGTGAAATCATTATTATTCACAAAATTCATTCCTATCAAATTGAATTTCCCATCCGTTCCCACCAGAAAGGCATACACAAACACATCGTGGTTTTCTGGAATCCATGGATTCGTCGAACCAAAATTGATTTACTAAATACGCTATGGCCGGATGTGTCAGTCAGTCTAGTCCGAACATGATGCACTCTCAAACATGCCTGAGAGACCAGATACAGCAATAACCGAGGAAAACACATCGGATAAGAAGGTTAACAAACGAATGTCCCAGGCCCCAAACCTATTTTATCATCAAGAGTATCTGATTTAACCTCCAGAAAGAATTATACAAGTAACCAACCATACTATACAATGAATATCGCAATTTTTTTCTCGTATTAAAATTGAGACACTAATAAATCACCAATAAACCGATGGCAAATTCTTGAAAATAAAGCAATGAATTTTGCGAATGTGAAAATCAAGCATTCCGAATATAACTTCCGCGGGAGTCACACATTAGTGAAATTACTTCTCAGTTATGCCCGGAGAAGACAAAGCATTTAAAAATCGTCATAAATTGTCGCTTAACATCTGCATATAAAGTATATGTAGCAGATTTTGGGGATGTCGAAGATTCTCACTCTGGGTTCCTCAGACTCGGATACATGATGTTTGGTATTTTTGAGGATTTCCTGCTTTCATATTTGAATAGATATCAATTTCATTCGTCGTACAGAAATACATGTAACTTCTCGGGTATCGACAGCTCTTGAAGCATGGCCAAGTTAATAGTGTGACGTTTATCGGGAGCATGTGCAAACAGCGATTCCCCAAATGTACACAACTTTGTAGGAGTTCTCAAACAGTTCTCACAACGTAATGTATTTTGTGTTTTGGAGGCTTGTCCAACCACCTGCTATTTCTATCCGTATCACTGGCGTGTGTTCTTTTCTCCAATTTATCCGAAGTCGTTTCTTGATTGAGTATCATATCTATTAAACTGAGGATGACTGTTCACCTGAATATCGTGAATGTCTCTATTACATGATGTTCATACGGTCCCTAGCAACAAGTGAAGTGAAGCGAAACACGAGTCACGACGTAGCACCAACAAACATACGCACTACAATGTAACTTAGATGTGAGGGTGTGATATTTATCACCAAATTGAGAATGAGAAAACAGGTGCTTGGTGAGATAGCTTTGTCCCAGCAATTGTTGTTTTCTGCTAAAAAAATGTTCGTCGTTCATCGCAATCCTCACATTTTAGGCAATCCTAATATTTTACAGAGGATCTAGCAAATGCTACCAGGCGAGATATGTATACGTCATATGCAGACCTTCCATGAGCATTACTGTCCAGTAATCTATGTAGCGTATAGTAATTGAGAAGGAACGGGCTTCTTAATGATCATATGTTCTAAATTTCCGACATATAATCGTATTCACCTTCATGAAAACTTCTCTGATTTGCGAGAGAATGTGTTGTAATGGGCTAGAGTGTTGTCTGACAAGGCGGTTGGTGACATAAGCCACGGGAGTTCGAGTCAAATCATACCGCTATGTGATTTTCCAGTTAGAAGTTTCATTACAACATTTTCTTCTAAAACAGTAATCCTCTATCGCATATGCTGATGCTGTTTGATGTAAGATCTACATAATGTGCCATTAAGAACATTTATTAATGATTCTTTTATTTTGAATGCCATTGATGTACTTTGTTGTTTGAATATTGGTGAATAAATCCAAGTCAATTAAAACAAATACCTATCATTGATCTTGATCTTCATATGTCATACTTAAACTATTTGGCAATCTGTCATATCTCAATGATCCACTTTGTTCCAAAATACACAGTTTTACTTTAAAATCGTCCTCTCATCTCTCATCATAGTTCGCTATCTTGAACGGCCATGTTGAAAAATTGCTACATCTTATCTCATTGTTTAAGGAAGCTGTCTATATGTTCCACAAGTCTGATGACATACGCTCACACTAAATTCGGAGAATGAACATGGCATATATCTGTGTAACCCAGTGATATCCCTCATGCTTAAAATGAAGCAATATATTAATACATAAGGGTGTTTACACAACAATACTCCCTATCTTCGTATAAATCGATTTCACAGAAACGACATTTACTTTGATGTTGGCATAATACACTGAACACAAGTTCAGAATGCTTCTTAAAAACTGCTGTAAATACCGTTCTATCATACCAATCAGTTAAGTGATTGATGGGCTGGGATTCAACGAGCTCTTCCATTTACAGACTCTGTGAATATTTGTAGGTAAATGTGTGCCGTGACATCTTGACCTTTATTGACCTCAATTTAGTCGAATCACAAAAAACTCATTTTTTTAGAAAGGCCTATCCTCTGATGATTCAATTCCATTAAGAATTGTAACATAGGCTTTTTAAAAAAATATAATTAGGAGTTGATTAAATATGATGAAATTATCAAGACACTGAAATATGGTGTTTGTCGCACTATATTTGAGCAATATCGTCCGCGATAGTCTTAAAAACTGCTACAGTCAGCCGCCTTCAATATGATCAGCTTCAAGCGTAAACAATGGCCTGAAATTCCTAAGGCTAATAAATCACGGAATGTATCGATTTTTTAAGAAAAAAGTAAGTCACCCTTACTGACATATTTTGGAATGACCAATCACTTGGCTTTAATCATATTTGAACCCCCCAATAATGCGTTTTATCACATGTGAGGTCAGTACGTATTTTTTGTTCAATATCTCCACATTTGCCCACCATCTGGACTGTCCACCCTATCTGGAAAGATGTCTCGAGGTACCGATCATCAAAAAAATATAGTGACAATTTTCTTTTCAGATATGTGAATCAAAACTAATACTAGAGCGCTTTCAGGGCCTTGGCTTATCGCCTGTTATGTCCCCTACTTTTGTTGCTTGAACTTCTTCTGAAGAAAGACGCATGCATGGGAATGCACGTAAATTCCGCAAATTATTTCACTTAGCTTTATCGTAAGTATCATCGATAAACGTTACATGTATTACTGTGTAGATCTAAGCTATACGCGTATCAGTGAGGGAAAGTTTTCCATAGAAGCTCGTCGACTGATCTGATGTGAATGCAAATATTCTAATTATAATTGTTTCTTATTCCTTCTCCAGTTTAGATAACATCCTTGTTTCCAATTCCGTATTTGGATGGGGTGAATTTATGAGTCAGACGTCCCAAATATGTACTCATGTGAAAAGTGTATTTCCTGCTTCCTGTTGAAGAAGTTGAAAAGTTTACTTTCCTGTTCCTGTTCCTATATATCACACTACACTAAATTATTTATTCATCCCCAAGCCTAGTCGGCTCTACAGGTTGTATTTGGACATACAAACAGAATCTTCAGTGTAGTAGTGGCTTCAGTAAAGAGTTATTTCCATATTCTGCTATCGTGATCAAGGGGTGCTTAACTTGATTTTCTACAGAAGGCTTAAACGTAAACCATGGGGTACTGGATTCTCCTCGTTTCGTGCCTTGTTTGATGCATTAATGCAACAGCTGAGCAGTAAATAAATAAAGGAGACACAATGTAGGAATAATCGACAGAGACAGTTGGTAGACTACAGTAACCGACTTAACGGAAAGTTGAATTACCGATATGTGAGTTGAGTTTACCAAATATCTCAAATCTGTACTTCGCCGGATCAAACCCGAAGGATAGACGGTAAATTACTGGATATCACTGAGTAACAATGCAGACGGTCGATTCATATTACAACTCCTCAGCCCCTTAAGAGTCTAGACCAACATGTTTTTATTGGTGTAGAAGTTCGGATAAATAGCAGTGAGTTATGGCATGCGAAAAGCAAACCCATGCCACAACTCAACTCAGACAGATGAATGGATGGATACACTGACACACGGACGGACAGACAGTCGGAATCCAGTATACCCTCAACTATTTACAGGGGTATAAAAAGTGACCATATCTACAGGGGGGGAAAACATGTACAGTTGTGATCTTATTGCCCTGGCCTGAAACTAAGTGTCGGACGGGCCTTTTGTCCATTTGTCCTCTGTTTATCTGTTGCCCCATATCCTGTCAAGCAGTTGATGTTAACGTGAAACAAACAATTATTTTTAAAAAATATTCACAATATTATTCACAATTCAACCCCTGTTTTATATATTTTTAAGAAACAAAAATACAATTTTTTTAAATGTTACACATGGCCCGTGGGATGAAAGAAATAACTACAACCGGCTGGAGTTACTGAGCTGTATCACGATGGGATGGGATTTTCGGCTAAATATCGAAGCCAGTTCATCTCAGAGAAGTGAAATTCCCCACAGTATCTCTATGTAATTTGTGCATTTTTATTCTGAAATTCGAAGGAAATCTATTCAGAATCAAAACAAACCTCCAATACCTCGCATGTTATTTTCATAGTGCCTAGTCACAATGTTACAACATTGCAAGCCCAACGTCATTGTGCTTTGAAAAAAAAAACCACGTGAGGTATTGGAGATTTTCTTTGATCCTGAAC
Source organism: Hanleya hanleyi (assembly GCA_036873755.1). Lineage (NCBI taxonomy): Eukaryota > Metazoa > Mollusca > Polyplacophora > Lepidopleurida > Hanleyidae > Hanleya > Hanleya hanleyi. Next base: position 7,957 of record JAVTVY010019004.1, on the reverse strand, counting down.
AGATTTCCTTCAAATTTCAGAATAAAAATGCACAAATTACATACAGATACTGTGGAGAATTTCACTTCTCGAAGAAAAACTGGCTCCGATAGCCGAAAATCACATCCCATCATAATGTGAGATAGAAACTCCCGTGACGAATCTCCGCTGGTAATGCATTAGCGTCAGTGCAACAACAACAACAAAAACAACAACAACAACAACAACGATGATGTTTGCGTTGATTTATTGGGTTGGCCATACCTTTCGCTATCTTCCATGAAGTATATTTTAGAGGACTTGTTATGCGAGACACCGCTTGTACTGGCCGACGACCACAGTTCATTTTACAACTGATAACTCAGCTCCATCATCGGATGTGTTGGCAGGAAGCACAAACACATGGGCACTACTTTCGTTTTTGACTACTTTCGTTTTTGACAGAATCTCACAGGTTCCTACAATTCTGTTACAAGACAAAGTACAAACAGGCGTTTATTATCGTTCAAATCCATTCTGAGAACTTTTAGACGAAATAAGTCGATTTTTACAGTTTTAATTTCAGACTATTTTTTTCTCAACGGCGTAGGGATACGACAATTAGTCTGGCAATACCGTACTACTGAATATGCAGAGGAATATAGACTTCTAAACCAAACCAATGACCAGTCATTCACTACACTGAACCAATGGCTGAAATACAACTTTACTATGGAGCTTTTGATTGGTTACAAGCTAGTAAGGGTATGTAAATCAGTACAAAAGTAGGGCTAATGTATGCATACTTGTAGATCTGTTTTTAGGAGACTGGAAAATGGTAGAAAAATAAAAAAATTGTAAAAATATAATACACCACCGGTTAGACCTGAAAGTCTCAAAGGCACAAGTAAAAAATAAAAGGATCATAACCTGTAAGTTTCATGAACTTCCTAGAAGTAGTTACCGAGATACGGCTCGGACAGACGGACAGACACATCCCCAGGGCCACAACAATACTCCTGAGCCCGTAGGGCTGAGGAGTAAAAACAATTGGGAACACACACCACTCAATACTGAGTTATGAGAGACTATATTAGCATATCAGACATTAGCGTTGTTAGATATGTTCAAGATTATCAGACATTACTGAAAAGTAGTAAATGTTACGTTGAATTATATAAGAGGTACTTACGCCTCTCTAGGATTGTGAAACAGGTTTTGGCACTAATACGAACTCCTGGTTTGCTAACATAGTGGACAGTATATCATCATTAGACACCGTATGCATCACTTCGCCCAGTAGTGCATACACAAGTGTAATAGAAACACAATAAACAAGATGGGAGTGTCACTAACGTCACAGGACCTACGGAAGCGAACTGAACTCTTGAAATTGACTCTACTTGTATTATACACGACACCCGGACATACCAAGAACCAGCGAATTATTCGGGCTCTTTCGTATTAACCATATCTGGCCTGGGCTTTTTGGGACCTGTCCAGTCCTGGGGGGCCGAAATGGCCCCCACCCTCTAATTATTGTTCTTACCCATTGAGCTAGGGGACTGAAACTTATCACAGATCACAGTAACGTCATTTTCAAAAACGGCATTTTTTGGTCGATTTTTTTGTCAGATTTTCCGAAATTTTTATTTTTGCAATTTCTCCGCAGAAACTGCATGATAAATTAGTAAATATTAATGTAATGTGAAATAAAATAGTTTTTGCCCACTTTTCATCGCGGAAAAGCAGAAATTTTGAAGAAATATGACAAAAACATCACTTTTCTGTGACCCCACGTGGCCGCCATCTTGGATTTACCCATGATCCTCTGCTCGGGGGTTATGCAAATGAGCTCAAAATGACCCCAATACGATAGACTATAAAGTCACAGAGTATCAGCTTTCCATTTTTTGTCGTTCCGGAGATTGCGCAGAAAGTTTGATAGGGGGGCCATTATGGTCCCCCAGGCCAGGTAGGGTTAATTTGTATGTATTGCTGTCTTGGCTAAGAAACAGCACCGTATACTAATTTAACGTTTGGTATAACTTTCACAGAATCAAAGGAATTTTAGGGTTCAGTGAAAAGTGTGCACTCAACATGCTATCATAGAAGAAAAGAAAATCAATTTCTTTGCTTATATTTTTACTGCATGTATAACGGATTGAAATTAGACGCAAAAATGGGCCCTCTATACCTCGTCGGTTTCTGGCAATAGAGAAAAGTAAAAGAATCACATGTTAAAAAAATAGAAAACTTGAAATCCCATCTGCAGGTTTTCCCGTCCGATAGAAGAAATTTTAGCGGTTTCGAGGGATATACTAGTTAATTATTCATTCTGAATTGATATAAATATCGGTTTGGTGGGATATAAAATGGGGAACTTCCGGCAAAAGAAAGGCAACGAACCCCATTAAGGGCATCACACAGAGAAACTTACTATGAATATACTCTTCAAATGTAAATGGAAAATTATGCTCTTTACGCGAAGAATTCTCCTCTTAACCCTATCTGGGCTGAACGATTTGGGGTGTACCACAGCCTGGGGAGTGGGGGCGGAAAGTACCCTCCCTATATATTTTCGCTATCCCTAGGGCGCGAGTGTTGAAACTTGCCACACTATATCTTTGGGTAAAGCCCTACAAGGAAACAAGATGGCCGACATCAAAACGTCACAGTGACGTCATTTTCAGAAAGGCACTTTTCTGACGATTTTTCGGTCACATTTTTTGAGTTTTTTATTTGTATGTTTTCTTCCCATAAACTGCATGTTAAATTAATAAATAATAATCTGATGTAAAACAAAATAGCATTTTTCACTTTGCCTAGTATAAAAGCAGGACTTTTGAAGAAATAGAACGAAAACTTTCCTGGTACATCACATGGACGGCATTTGAAATTTATCCTTGATACTCTGCTTGGGTGTTATGCAAATAGGGTCAAAATGACCCCAATATATTGCACTCCTAATATTAGTATAATTGGCATGTACTGTGGACAAGAAATTTAAGGAACGTTTACATATATACATGTATATGGCTATTATATATACACAAGATAACATATTGGAACAAAATATTTTTGGAATCTGGAATCGCTGGGAGAAACATCGCCACTATTTATGCTAATATTATAACAAAATACACACGTACCGCTAGCGATGCGTCGATATATATTTTCTCAGTATATTTATTGAAATAATTCATTATAGACCAGCACGACTGTGCAATACGGTCGACTCGGGTAGAGATAGGATTAACCGTCAACGCTAAGTGTCTGTACCTTAATTCCCAGTGCTGTATTGTGCAATACGGTCGAGTCAGGTAGAGATGAGATTAAAGTAAACGCAACCCGGACATGTGAATGTGTGCTATTGAATTCGGCGGCGGCTCTTCTTCAATTCGACGGCGGCAGGAATTCACGGCTTTTCTCCAGTTCAGTGGCGGCATTAATTTGGCTGCCTGGCCGCGGCTCTTCTCCAGCCCGGAGTTGCCAGAGTTCAGAGTTCAAGTTTATTGCACAATGTGCCACACTGGCTAATGGTAACATGAAATGACAATAAAAATACAATGAAACTGAAAACACACTCATGAGACTATACTAGTATATATATATTGTGTGTGACAGAGGTGATCATATAATATTATATAGTTGGGTCATCTGGAGCAATTCCGTGACCGTGGAGAGCGAAGGTTCGTTTCTCAGTGGATTTGTATTCTATGAAGATTAAGTAAAAATTTAGCGGGGGTGTCCCTTGCGAAAGTGTGGGCGGAACCCGTGAGAGCCCGAAATCCAAAATGGCTGCCGTCGGACATTTTGAATTTTATTTTGTTCATGGTTTGGCCTACAGTAATGCTCAGTACATGCTTTCTGGGGTTTTTGGGGGCGAGGAATTCATATTTGATGTCGTTTTCATAATTTGACCTAGTTATGACCTTCAAATCCAAGATGGTCGCCGATTTTCAGCTCAGAATGGTCAATTTTTTTAATTCGGCGTACAGCCTTCATAATAGGCTCTAATGAAAGCTCTGATCATGCTGAGTTGAGTGATGGACAGTAAAGCTATACGAAATTCATCTTAGAGGTAACAGGTTACAGGTTATTGTTGATTCACCTCATGAATATCGGCTCTCCATGGCCACAAAACTACTGAAAATGACCCAACGAATTACTTGATATGTGTAAATTGGAATACATTGGTATGCATAATTTGTCATCACCAGACACCGCCCGATTAAAGGTTACGGCTGATGTACCTCAAAGTTTACGTTGGTAGTCAATTATCGGTCCTCAGGCTTTTGAGCAAAACTGAAAATAAACTATTCCATTGTCCTTTAGTTACTCAACATCAACGTCAACTATACGCTATAATAACAGCAGAAACTTGTCCTCTGGTTACGGAACTCAAGGATGTCAGACAGGATGTTGTAGTAACTCTAAACGCCTGTCCATTCATGGTTAGCGCAGCATTTAATTGGGAAGTGTCTAGTCATTTACATCACTATCTTTTATTCTATGGAAGTACAATGCATTTACTCTGATTTTGCAATTTATCAATGATTAGTAACTAATAGACCCCTACTCCTCATCCGAATCTGTTGATTCTCCAAACGCATTGTCATCATCATTACTACTCTCATCGCTGCTGTCATCTGAACAGTCACGAGCTGTGAACTGGTGGGGCAAGTGTGACAGGGTATGGCGCACTGGTAGGTACTTTCCATTTATGATTTCTCAACGATGGCCAATGGGGGACGGATGATCTAGCAAGTTGTAATGGAGCTGGCAATATGCGATGCAGTTCGTCCTTTCCACATGGTGATTCAATGTGTCATCATCAGGTGGGAGGCGGACCGTGCTCTTCTTCTTCATTTTGTGCCACTTGGAAGTTCTGGCCTGCCCGCAAGTAATATCTGCACTTTCAGCATAGACTTTGGAGAGGACAAATGCTTTCATATCAGCTTTGACTTCGTCCTGTAACTCCAAACCCTCACCCAATCGCCCAAGGAGCTCTCGCGCCTCAGGATCATTGATCACTTTCTGCAACAATCTCTTTTTTCCCTTGCCCATAGAATCCTGGTGTGTGGTCGCTACCAGTGATCACATGGAGAGGTTTGATGATATTTGCAACATCTTCTGATAGCATGGCATGGCAATTGATTAGCACATGCTTGCGTTTCATCAGCAGATCACCTCGGAGTTGACGCGAGACATAAGCCACTTGGACATACACGTCTGTGTCCTCGCTGTCTGGGACAACTGCTTCAGTGTGGTTCTCGGCCCTCAGCTTGGCATAGGCAGAGAGCAGCATTGTATCTGCCTCTGGATGCTTGAATCCATAGTCCATGCTCGCCACGCCAGTGCTCAGATTGGTTGAAGTCTCGCCCTCACAGTATATGATGCCACCTCGCACACGATCAACTTGTGTTTTCATCTGTTCTATTACAAGCTTCTGTAGTCAGTCTGACCTTGTTTGCTAAATTGACCATTACTTTAATGAACCCAATAGCTCCTGGGAATATGTCTTCGGGCTTTAGAAAAATATTTGGAATGTGTGGATGTTTTGCTGTTCGTCGATCGTGCTCACGGAGAGGTCTGGGCAAGCGGCCCTGGTGTACCTTGCGGAGGGGTCAGGTATGATCCAACTTGAGTCAGCCCTTGAGGGGCGAGTGACCGACGAGTGTCTATCAATGTACAATGTAGATGGGTCGATGCGCAAAACTAGTAAGAGCAAGTTGTTACAGCTGTTCAACCTAGACCCAGTTGCTTAAAAACCACGGAATCACGTCAGCCTCGTGGACATGGGGCTCATCTGGCGGCTAGCCACCCCCGCACCCGAGGACCGTGAGGCTAAGAAGAGGGATGGCTCAGAGTACCGTTGGAGTGATTACTTGGACGCCACACTGATGCACGCCTCATCATCCTCGCCAACGACAAGTATGACCTTCCACTCAGCATCAAGGATGATGAGCACAATCGACGGGCAGCAAAACATCCACACGCCCTAAATGTTTTTCCAAAGCACGAAGACATATTCTCAGGAGCTGTTGAGTTCAACAAAGTAATGGTCAATTCAGCAAACAAGGTCAGACTGCAAAAGCTTGTAATGGAACAGATGAAAACACAAGTTGGTCGTGTGCGAGGTGGCATCATATACTGTGAGGGCTAGACTTCAACCAATCTGAGCACTGGCGTGGCGAGCATGGACTATGGATTCAAGCATCCAGAGGCAGATACAATGCTGCTCTCTGCCTATGCCAAGCTGAGGGCCGAGAACCACATCGCAGCAGTTGTCCTAGACAGCGAGGACACAGACGTGTATGTCCAAGTGGCTTATGTCTCGCATCAACTCCGAGTTGATCTGCTGATGAAACGCAAGCATGAGTTAATCAACTGCCATGTCATGCTCTCAGAAGATGTTGCAAATATCATCATACCTCTCCATGTGATCACTGGTAGCGACCACACATCAGGATTCTATGGGCAAGGGAAAAAGAGATTGTTGCAGAAAGTGATCAATGATCATGAGGCGAGAGAGCTCCTTGGACGAGAGAGTGAGAGTTTGGAGTTACAGGACGAAGTCAAAGCTGATATGAAAGCATTGTCCTCTCCAAAGTCTATGCTGAAAGTGCAGATATTACTTGCGGGCAGGCCAGAACTTCCAAGTGGCACAAAATGAAGAAGAAGAGCACGGTCCGCCTCCCACCTGATGATGACACATTGAATCACCATGTGGAAAGGACGAACTACATCGCATATTGCCAGCTCCATTACAACTTCCTAGATCATCCGTCCCCCATTGGCCATCGTTGGGAAATCATAAATCGAAAGTACCTACCAGTGCGCCATACCCTACCACACTTGCCCCCCAGCTCACACCTCATGACTGTTCAGATGACAGCAGCGATGAGAGTAGTAGTGATGATGACAATGCATTTGGAGAATCAACAGATTCGGATGAGGAGTAGGGGTCTATTAGTTGCTAATCATTGTTGAGTTGCAAAATCAGGGTAAATTACTAGACATCGCCCAATTAAATGCTAGGCTAGCCATGAATGGACAGGTGTTTAGAGTTACTACAACATCCTGTCTGACATCCTTGAGTACCGAACCAGAGGACAAGTCTCTGCTTTTATTATGGTGTATAGTTGATGTTGGTGTTGAGTAACTAGAGGACAATGGAGTACTTTATGTTCAGTTTTGCTCAGAAAAGTGATTTAGTACCCGAATAGATTACTTTTCTGATAGGAATAAAGCCCGAGGACCGATAATTGATAATCAACCGTAACCTTTAATCGGGCGGTGTCTGGTGATGACAAATTATGCATATCCATGTATTCCAATTTTACACATATCATCAATTAATTCGAAGGGTCATTTTCAGTAATTTTGTGGCCATGGAGAGCCGATATTCATGAGGTGAATCAACAATAACCTGTAACCTGTTACATCTGAGATGAATTTCGTATAGTTTTACTGTCCATCACTCAACTCAGCATGATCAGAGCTTTCATTAGAGCCTATTATGAAGGCTGTTAGCCGAATTAAAAAAATTGACCATTCTGAGCTGAAAATCGGTGGCCATCTTGGATTTGAAGGTCAAAACTAGGTCAAATTAAGAAAACGACATCAAATATGAATTCCTCGCCCCCCAAAACCCCAGAAACCTTATACTGAGCAGCACTGTAGGCCAAAGCATGGAAAAAATAAAATTCAAAATGGCCGACGGCAGCCATTTTGGATTTCAGGCTCTCACAGGTTCCGCCCACACTTTCGCGGGGGACACCCCCGCTAAATTTTTTAATTAGCCTTTGTAGAATACAAATCCACTGAGAAACGAACCTTCACTCTCCACGGTCACGGAATTGCTCCAGACGAATATACCCAGGTTATAATTGGTTTATAGGCTACACACGTTGGAAGCCTATATAAGTGTATTCAGCTACAGCACAGACAACGTGTTGTACTTTACATGACATTATTACATTGAATAAATCAT
>JAVTVY010019003.1:0-74671 GCA_036873755.1 Hanleya hanleyi | reverse complement strand
CCTAAATGGGGAAAACTAGTCCAACTGTATATGCCCCAAAACCAAAGCATGGTGGCAGTCGGTTCTGCTTTCTTAAGAAAAACCGTCATCCCATATATTGACAATCTTTTCTGGAAGGACGTTCTTGTAGCATGGACCGATTTTCAAGCAAAACTACATTACAAAGCGAGCCATATATTTTCCAATGAGATAATATGGTATAATGAGAATGTTACCATAGATAACAAATCGTGTTATTTACCCGATTGGGATATAAAAGGTATCCGTTTCGTTAATGATCTTTTGGAAGCCGACGGAACATTCCTACAATTTGATACATTCAGGAAAACCTTTCTATGCAAATCAAACTTTCTGGAGTATATATCTGTATGCCAGGCAATAAAAAAGGCGGCAAATAAAAAAGGAATTTTATCTTTACAGAAACAAACAATAACTCCGCTGATTCCATCCCATGTTTCGTCTTTATTGAGCGTCCAAAAAGGTTGTAAAATGTACTATAGAACCTTACTAGACACAAAGTTCACTAAATCGACTGCTCATTTAAAATGGGAAAAAGTTCTTGGAGAATCTTTTACTGAAAGGCAATGGCGAACTTTCAATATCCATGTATCTAAGTACCGAGACGTAAAACTCAAATGGTTTCAATATAGAATACTGAATAGAATTTTGACAACCAATATCTTTGCCCAAAAGATTGATCCTACTGTTAGTAGTAGGTGTACTTTTTGTAATAAAAACCCCCGAGACAACCCTCCACTTATTATGGGAATGTGAACATATAAAACCTATTTGGCAACACATAGAGCAGTGGTTCGCCTCTGTGGGTATTCCCGTTTCATTCACGCCGAAGAAAGTAATTTTTGGACTTTTAGAAGCGCGAAATAAACCACTTAACTATGCTATGTCAGTGATAAAATTTTCAATCTACAGGATATAAGCAGCTAAGAAATTGCCAACTTTCGAAAGTATTCAAAATGACCTTAAATCAGCATATGAATTAGACAGATATATCAGATATAAAAATTGTGAAAGGCATATTTTTGATCAATATTGGTCGACACTACATTTATTATTGAAATCCTAGGTATTTTGCAAGAATATGCATACAGATATATATCAATATGGCTGCTTTCATCAATGTTAAATCTAGGAATTGATGACACATCTGGAAAAAACTAGTATATTGTATTATTGATTGATGCTGTTGTAAAAATGCGTTCCTCAATTTTGTGATGTTTTCAATGTTTTTGCAGAACAAACCTAAGCTGTGTATGTGTGTTGTCCGTATGCTGTATACATACTGTATATGTCCTGTCCATTATATGAAAAGCCAAATAAAATATCAATTATAAAAAAAAAAAATTATATTCCGACTGCAGTTTCGAACGTAATGTTCTTTTCAAGGAATATTACTTACAATAACGACCAATCTTAATAAATTAATATCCTATCAATGCTCCCCAATCGTACATGTCGCTACACAAGCGACATATCGGAATGGGGAGCAGATAGGATTTAATTTTAATTAGACTGAGCAACGATAATCAAACTGAAACTGACTACACTGTAGGTTAAACCGGCAAGAGTGTAACATAATAGTTTGAATAAATTAACAAATTGTGGCACCCATGACCTGATTTAGAGATCATGGGTACATAGATAATATTATTATATTACCAGCAGTAAATTGGACCATTGGCCGTCACGTGATATCTCGCAGTATATTATATATTCACCTGCCAAAATGTTATATCTCCGACAGGTGACCATAAAGTTCCTTAAGGCCACTGGTGGAAAATTGTCGTGGGGTGATTTCCGTGTTTGAAGCGGGGGGCCGACGCAACATAGAATAGGAGTGGATGACGGCAGCTTTCAACAAACATGATAAGACTATATAGGTTTTGGGATATTCCTACCAGAAATTTTCAGAATAATCGTTTTCCATTATATAATTACAGTCTTTTCATGTTGACCCGAGAGAACAAAATTCATCGAGGCCAAATGTGCTATTCTTGAGATAGCAACTGATGTAAACATGCGTATTAAGGGAGTACATCACATTCAGTACTAGAAGACTGAAAGTGCTGAAAAATCCTCAGAATTTCGGCTAGGATAAGACGTGGGGAGTAGATATGGAGAATTGGGGTGGAAGTAGGAGGATCTTGGGGATCATCTTCCGGGTATTTGTAAGCTTGCTTTTTAAGGGAATTGAATTAGTATGAATTTTTTGGGGGCACTAAAACCATAATAGGCTACTCAGTCTAAGGAACATATCAATATATTATTTATATTCACACTATTGCGAGCATGTTTGGAAAAAAAAATCCAGAAATCCCTATGATATAGTTCGATAAGCTCATGAACGTGAGTTACTCCCTTAATACTAATAAACTGTGAAAGTGGTGATATTTAGTGCAACGGTCTAATCGTCCCAGCGTAAAACTATCCGAAAATCGTGTGTGATCTCCCAAATTCTATATTTTGAATCTGTACTAAATTGATAACCTTCAAGCTGAATATAAAGAATATGATATGGATTTCAGTCTTCGCCGGAGTGTCAGCTTATATTTAGGTCTGATTAACATGAATGCACAAGTTAAGGTATGATAATGACGTGTTCGATAATAATCCGCGTATTGCACAATATTGAGATAACAAAGGAGTGTCTGTCTGTGCAGTAACCCGTGACTTTAACTGATCAGATTCTGGTTCGTATGATTTGATTTTGCCCTATTTTTTCAACCCACGAAAATATTTTGAGCTGGCGATTCCTGAGACAATTTTACTATATTTTCCCAGTATTCAGTGAAAGTGTCATTATGCTTGGAATAATATATAATTTATCAAATACTACATGAAAACAAACCATCTATCACCAGTCCAAAATGATTGTCCTGGGTTATAAGATAGGGCAAAGTGAAAGCATACGCACTAGTAGCTGAACATCTGTATAGGACAATCTCCCCTCTCCAGGCAATTACCCCAGGACGTATTCCACCGGATAAATTCATCCAGGACAATTTCCTATCGTCAATTTATACCCCCCCACCGATAATCCCCTCCCAATGTTAAAACCATCAAATACCACCAGGAAAGGGAAATATTGTATTGTTCTGAGAGCCATAATCTCATTACCGTCGGATCTTATATACGACATGATAAACAGTTATACAGGTGCTCAAAATACTACCAAACAAAGGAAATATTGCAAAGTTCTTCACTTCTATCGTAAAGGTGGAAAATTGAATGGCAAGATTATGAGCTATTTGTGTTTCTCATAATCGAACTAATCTCATATAGTGCATGTTTTGTAGGATCCCAGGATTGTAAAAGGATAGCACAACGTAGAATGAAGACATTCTGAAATAATAATACAGCCTGAGCTTGAGTGTATATAATACGTATTCCACCGGACAAATTTCACCGGATTAATGCATGAATATCTATTTAACCGCTTATAAATGTACATGCACAAAGATACAAATTTGTTAAGCATGACGAGTAAGTTCTAATACAGTAACGAAGTGTGTAATACTATATTCATATACATGTATATTTATATAATGGCCCTGAATAAGACACTTTCATTTCCTCACCGCAAAAAGGTCGAAAACATGAATTTCCACATCACAGATCATGTTTTTATTATATTAGTTCAAACTCCATAACAATATTTTCTTCAATTTTCTGAATGTACCAAAAATATAACAAACTGAATTTTTTATAGTAGTGGGGATTTCCGGGGGAAATTGTACTGGGCACGGGGAATTTATCGGACGAAAATTGTCCTGTGGAAATTTATCCGAGGGGAAATTGTCCGGCGGATGGAATATGTCTGTGTCCTTTCAGTATGTATTGTGATCTGATATAATATTAAGTTATGTAGTATGCTATACCTTTTCTGAGAAAAAAGGGCATTGAAGCAAGTAATTAAGCTCATTCCCAATATATTGCATGCCATAGGGAATCGTCTTTCAGAAAACGAGCTATTTTTTGTCTTATTAGTGCATATCATTTTTCGTATTTGTATCATGAGAATATTTACACTCGTTTTTTGTTTTGTTTTGTTTTGTTTTTGTTTTTTTTAATATATATTGTGGATATACACAGATGATTAATGTTATACACTATTTCGAGAAATAGAATCAAATGTTACACAGATAGATTTGAGGTAGCGGAACATGTGAGCCAAATATTGAACCAAAATGGTTTCGAGCCAACCAAATTAGTTATCATTGCTACCAATATATACTCTATGGATCACAAATGCTCGCTGGTTAGATGTTAAACGAAGCCAATTGTTTGTTTACGCAACATTGATTTGTTCCTTCCAGTCATATATTGATCATTTGTCACGTTTTGTTGTATCCTAACCCTGGAGTGGTTTGCGTCAATATGTGCTTTATTTTTTGTATATGTGTGTATATATGCCTTTTTATATATATATGTAACACTTATTTTAAAGTACCCTTTATCTTTATGTGTTATTGTTTCCTCTTTTTATCTGCCACATGTGGCGCTATGTATAATACCTATTCATGGCAATAAAGAATCTATCTATCTGATGATCTGCCTTGCCCTGATGTCATCAGAACATTAGCTCTTTACCGAAACCTATGGGATCGGAGTAGTACATTAAGATGAAATCTCGTATCATTTCTGAGGGTATGGGGGCTAATGCGAAGGGAATGGGAGGGTAGATGATATCACGTGTGGTCGAAATCAAGTCCGGGACAAAGGTCATGGTCGGTGAAGGGGTTACTGACGAAACTTCTGATATAAACCATGCCAGTCTGACCCCACCAATGCCATTCGTAATCTACACCACGTGGACTTCAAGTCGACATACCGCACGGCCCGCTTGGATCAAAGATTGTCCCTATCTCACCCAAACACGTACCGATGCACCAGCAAAACGTCCGCTTTCTCCAATGTTGCTCAACTGTGTATGCGTATCATGCTGTCACTTCCAGTCCAAGCCACAAGCCGTAGTTTACACCACGTATGCTTCAATATGACACCCTGCATGCTATATTTGGACCAAGATTGGTATCTAGGTCGCGCATCCTGAAATGTCCACTATCGCAACCACGCCTACACTGTGCATGCGCATACTGACGTAATTTGCGCCCTGAACCGCCCCCATCGTAGTCTACATGCCGAGTCCTCCATGATGAGCCATGAACCCGCCACGACCCATGTAGACCATGCAGAGCCCATGCTATCCAATTTGACCGGGGTTAGTTTTGAGTGTAAAGTCCTTATTCTGCATTTTATTTTTCCCAGAAGAAATCCTAGTTACATGGCCGATCTCGACGAGCGCTTCAAGTCGAGACCTAGACCGAGCCCTTAGGACCCCATATTGACCCATCTGGACCCATTTGACTGCGTGTCCGGTCCGTTTTCTATCCGCATTTCTTTCCCGAAAACATCTAGTTTTACATCCACCTTAATCAGCCACGTGACCTCTTCTCTATTTTTCAGAATGCCATGGCAACTCTTTCACCGACCATGGCCTTTGATCCGGACGTGATCTCTAACGGACGCGACGTTATCCGCCATCCGCATCGCAATCCACCCCCCAAAGATTTCACCTTAATGTACTACTGGCCTGTAGGTCATATGAATACTTGTCACTACACCAGCAGCTTCTCTCTCCACGTTTATATGTTGCGTTTAACTGATACAAACAATTCATAGAAATAATAAATAATCTATTCTGTGTCATGCTGAATAGGCTGAATGTGAAAACCGAAAGAATTATATTCATGATTCATGGATGACGAAACACCTGTACGGGCGATGCCATTCCATCGTCACAACTGAGGTTTATCAGCGGCCTAGACGCTGTCCCTTTCTATCTCATTAAAGTCTTCGTTCAAAAAGACCATCAGTGCTATGCGCCGATATTGATATGAAAACCACACCGCCATACATATGTCGAAAAATATCTTAAACAATCCGGATTCAGGCGAAATTAGCTACATTAGCTTTGCATGTAAATTTCCTAAAAAATAGCACGAAGTCTAAATATTCATGCTGCTACATGAACCGGATATACCCGATCATTATCGTTCACCCTCTTTCTCCAATGAATTGGAACCATTAAAACTAAACCGGAATCACGAGAATCGTCAAATAGCCTGTATTTGTATTACTGTTCGTGTATTCCAATGCTTTCACATATAATAAACTCGAATGCTACGAGATAAATTAGGATACGCAATTGTTAATAGCCTTCTTTTGTTTAAGCGCAGTAATCCTTAATTTCGAGCCCTCAGTAGCAGCGCGGTAGCAGTGCGGTGACAATGCGGTAGCAATGCGGTGACAACGCGGTAGCAACGCAGCAGCAACGCAGCAGCGATGAGGTAGAGACACAGTAGCAGCACCTTAATTACCGCGGTAGAGTGCTTCTCTCTTGCAGGAAACAAGCCTATGTTTATGTATACTATGATTGTCTTTTTGAATTTGGTGCTAATACTGTTATGTGGAAAATGGAATAGGTCTTTGGATTATGGACGCGGATATTCTCTAATGGACGACGGCTGGATTATCAATGACGGACTAGACGCTTGTAATTTAATGAGAGCGGTACTGTAGGTCTGTAGACGGACACACGTACATATGGCACAGACACTAGGACACGGACGAATACACCCACACACACCAAAACCTAACCAATTGTGGGGGCTCTAGAAATGAAGCTTTCGTCCAAGTTTGGTTTGTCCAGTAGTTCTCAAGATATATTGCAGACAAAGCCGGTATTTTCATCAAAATGCATGTCTGTAACGGACACACGTACATAGAGCACAGACACTAGGAAACAAACCAAAACCTAACCAATTGTGGGGGCTATAAAAATGAAGTTTTCGTCCAAGTGTGGTGAAATTCCGTCCAGTATTTCTCAAGATATATTGGAGGCAGAGCCAGTATTTTCATGAAAATGCATGTCTGAAACGGACAAACGTACACATAGCACAAACACTAGGACACCGACGATCACACCCACACACCCCAAACCCTAACCAATTGTGGAGACTAAAAAAATAAAGCTTTAGAACAAGTTCAGTGAAACTCCGTCCAGTAGTGCTCGAGATATCTTGCAGGCAAGCCCTGTATTTTCATGAAAATGGATGTCTGTAAGGGACATACGTACAGATAGCACAAACACTAGGACACGGACGAACACATCCATACGCACCAAACCCTAACCAATTGTGGGGCTATCAAAATGAAGCTTTCGTCCAAGTTTAGCGAAACTCCGTCCAGTAGTTCTCAAGATACCTTGCAGGCAAGGCCTTTTTTTCATAAAAATGCATGTCTGTAACGGGCACACGTACAGATAGCACAGACACTAGGACACTGAAGAACACACCCACACACACCAAAACCTAATCAGTTGTGGGGGCTATAAAAATGAAGCTTTCGTCCAAGTTCAGTCAAATTCCGTCCGGTAGTTCTAAAGATATCCAGCAGCCAAGGCCTGTATTTTCATGAAAATGTGGGTCTGTAGACGAACATACGTACAGATAGCACAAACACTAGGACACCGACGAATACACCCACACACACCAAAACCTGACCAATTGTGGGGGCTCTAAAAATGAAGCTTTCGTCCAAGTTTGATGAAATTCTGTCCAGTAGTCCTCAAGATATATTGCAGCCAAAGCCTGTATTTTCATGAAAATGCATGCCTGTAGACGGACATACGTACAGATAGCACAGACACTAGGACACTGACGAATACACCCACACACAACAAAACCTAACCAATTGTGGGGCTCTAAAAATCAAGCTTTCGTCCAAGTTTGGTGAAATTCCGTCCAGTAGTTCTCAAGATATATTGCAGACAAAGCCTGTATTTTCATGAAACTGCATGTCAAAAACGGACATACGTACAGACAGCACAGACACTAGGAGCCCCCATAACTGGTTAGGTTTTGATGTGTGTGAGTGTATTCGTCCGTGTCCTAGTGTCTGTGCTATCTGTACGTATGTCCGTTACAGACATGCATTTTCATGACAATACAGGCCTTGCCTGCAATAAATCTCAGAACTACTGGACGGAATTTCACTGAACTTGGACGAAAGCTTCATTTTTATAGCCCCCACAATTGATTAGGTTTTAATGTGTGTGGGTGTGTTCGTCCGTGTCCTAGTGTTTGTGCTATCTGTACGTGTGTCCGTTTCAGGCATGCATTTTCATGACAATACTGGCCTTGTCTGCAAGATATCTTGAGAAATACTAGACGGAATTTCACCAAACATGGAAGCTTCATTTTTAGAGCCCCCAGAATTGGTTAGGTTTTGGTGTGTGTGGGTGTGTTCGTCCGTGTCCTAGTGTTTGTGCTATCTGTACGTGTGCCCGTTACAGACATGCATTCGAATGAAAATACAGGCCTTCCCTGCAAGATATCTTGAGAACTACTGGACGGAATTTCACCAAACTTGGAAGCTTCATTTTAGAGCCCCTACAATTGGTTAGATTTTGGTGTGTGTGGGTGTGTTCGTCCGTGTCCTAGTGCCTGTGTCATCTGTACGTCTGTCCGTTACAGACATGCATTTTCATGAAAATACAGGCCTAGCCTGCAAGATATCTTGAGAACAACTTGGCGGAATTTCACTAAACTTGGATGGAAGCTTCGTTTTATAACCCCCACAACTGGTTACGTTTTGGTGTGTGTGGGTGTGTTCGTCCATGTCCTAGTGTCTGTGCTATCTGTACGTATGCCCGTTACAGAGACGCATTTTCATGAAAATTCAGGCCTTGCCTTCAAGATATCTTTAGAACTACTGGACAGAATTTCACTAAACTTGAAGGAAAGCTTGATTTTTATAACCCCCGCAACTGGTTACGTTTTGGTGTGTGTGGGTCTGTTCGTCCGTGTCCTAGTGCATGTGCTATCT
The DNA here is from genome assembly GCA_036873755.1 of Hanleya hanleyi. Lineage (NCBI taxonomy): Eukaryota > Metazoa > Mollusca > Polyplacophora > Lepidopleurida > Hanleyidae > Hanleya > Hanleya hanleyi. Next base: position 65,764 of record JAVTVY010019003.1, on the reverse strand, counting down.
GTACGTGTCCCAGCTACAGACATGCATTTTCATGAAAATACAGGCCTTGCCTGCAAGATATCTTTAGAACTATTGGACGGAATTTCACTAAACTTTAATGAAAGCTTAATTTTTATAGCCTCCATAACTGGTTACGTTTTGGTGTGAGTAGGTGTGTTTCTGCGTGTCCTAGTGAATGTGCTATCTGTACGTATGCCAGTTGCAGACATGCATTTTCATGAAAATACAGGCCTTGCCTGCAAGATATCTTTAGAACTACTGGACGGAATTTCACTAAACTTTAATGAAAGCTTCATTATTATAGCCCCCACAATTGGTTAGGTTTTGCTGTGTGTGTGTGTGTTCGTCCGTGTCCTAGTGTCTGTGCTATCTGCACGTGTGCCCGTTACAGACATGCATTTTCATGAAAATAAGGCTTTATCTGCAATATATCTTGAGAAATACTGGACGGAATTTCTTCAAACTTGTGCGAAAGCTTCATTTTTAGAGCCCCCACAATTGCTTAGGTTTTGGTGTGTGTGTGTTTGTCCGTGTCCTAGTGTTTGCGCTATCTGTACGTATGTCCGTTACAGACATGCATTTTCATGAATATACAGGCCATGACTGCAATATATCTTTAGAACTACTGGACGCAATTTCACTAAACTTGGACGAAGGCTTCACTTTTATAGGCCTCACAATTGGTTAGGTTTTTGTGTGTGTGGGTGTGTTCGTCCGTGTCCTAGTGTCTGTGCTATCTGTAAGTATGTCCGTTACAGACATGCATTTTCATGACAATACAGGCCTTGCCTGCAATATATCTTAGAATTACTGGACGGAATTCACTGAACTTGGACGAAAGCTTCATTTTTATAGCCCCCACAATTGGTTAGGTTTTAATGTGTGTGGGTGTGTTCGTCCGTGTCCTAGTGTTTGTGCTATCTGTACGTGTGTCCGTTTCAGGCATGCATTTTCATAAAAATACTGGCCTTGTCTGCAAGATATCTTGAGAAATACTAGACGGAATTTCACCAAACATGGAAGCTTCATTTTTAGAGCCCCCAGAATTGGTTAGGTTTTGGTGTGTATGGGTGTGTTCGTCCGTGTCCTAGTGTTTGTGCTATCTGTACGTATGCCCGTTACAGACATGCATTTGAATGAAAATACAGGCCTTCCCTGCAAGATATCTTGAGAACTACTGGACGGAATTTCACCAACTTGGAAGCTTCATTTTAGAGCCCCCACAATTGGTTAGATTTTGGTGTGTGTGATTTTGGTGTGTGTGGGTGTGTTCGTCCGTGTCCTAGTGCCTGTGTGATCTGTTCGTCTGTCCGTTACAGACATGCATTTTCATGAAAATACAGGCCTAGCCTGCAAGATATCTTGAGAACAACTGGCCGGAATTTCACTAAACTTGGATGAAAGCTTCATTTTATTACCCCACAACTGGTTACGTTTTGGTGTGTGTGGGTGTGTTCGTCCATGTCCTAGTGTCTGTGCTATCTGTACGTATGCCCGTTACAGACACGCATTTTCATGAAAATACAGGCCTTGCCTTCAAGATATCTTTAGAACTACTGGACAGAATTTCACTAAACTTGAAGGAAAGCTTGATTTTTATAACCCCGCAACTGGTTACGATTTGGTGTGTGTTGGTCGGTTCGTTCGTGTCCTAGTGTATGTGCTATCTGTACGTATGTCCGCTACAGACATGCATTTTCATGAAAATACAGGCCTTGCCTGCAAGATATCTTTAGAACTATTTGACGGAATTTCACTAAACTTTAATGAAAGCTTAATTTTTATAGCCTCCATAACTGGGTACGTTTTGGTGTGAGTAGGTGTGTTTCTGCGTGTCCTAGTGTATGTGCTATCTGTACGTATGCCCTTTGCAGACATGCATTTTCATGAAATACAGGCCTTGCCTGCAAGATATCTTTAGAACTACTGGACGGAATTTCACTAAACTTTAATGAAAGCTTCATTATTATAGCCCCCACAATTGGTTAGGTTTTGCTGTGTGTGGGTGTGTTCGTCCGTGTCCCAGTGTCTGTGCTATCTGCACGTATGCCCGTTACAGACATGCATTTTCATGAAAATAAGGCTTTGCCTGCAATATATCTTGAGAAATACTGGACGGAATTTCTTAAAACTTGTGCGAAAGCTTCATTTTTAGAGCCCCCACAATTGGATAGGTTTTGGTGTGTGTGTTTGTCCGTATCCTAGTGTCTGTGCTATTTGTACGTGTGTCCGTTACAGACATGCATTTCCTTGAAAATACAGGCTTTGCATGCAATATATTTTGAGAACTACTGCACGGCATTTCACCAAACTTGGACGAAAGCTTCATTTTTATAGCCCCCACAATTGGTTCGGTGTTGGTGTGTGTGGGTGTGTTCGTCAGTGTAACAGTGTTTGCGCTATCTGTACGTATGTCCGTTACAGACATGCATTTTCATGAAAATACAGGCCATGTCTGCAATATATCTTTAGAACTACTGGACGCAATTTCACTAAACTTGGACGAAGGCCTCACTTTTATAGCCCTCACAATTGGTTAGGTTTTGCTGTGTGTGGGTGTGTTCGTCCGTGTCCTAGTGGCTGTGCTATCTGTACGTGTGTCCGTTAATGACATGCATTTTCTTGAAAATACAGGCTTTGCCTGCAATATAATTTGAGAACTACTAGACGGCATTTCACCAAACGTGGACGAAAGCTTCATCTTGATAGCACCCACAAATGATTAGGTTATGAATTGTGTGGGTGTGTTCGTCCGTGTCCTAGTGTTTGTGCTATCTGTACGTGTGGCCGTTACAGACATGCATTTTCATGAAAATACAGTCTTTGCCTGCAATATATCTTGAGAAATACTGGACGGAATTTCACTGAACATGGACGAAAGCCTCATTTTAATAGCCCCCACAATTGGCTAGGTTTTCGTGTATGTGGGTGTGTTCGTCCGTCTCCTAGTATTTGTGATATCTGTACGTATGTTCGTTACAGACATGCATTTTCAAGAAAATACAGGCCTTGCCTGCAAGATATCTTTAGAACTACTGGACAGAATTTCACTAAACTTGGATGAAAGCTTCATTCTTATAGCCCCAAAATTGGTTAGGTTTTGGTGTGTGTGGGTGTGTTCATCCGTGTCCTAGTGTCCGTGTATCTGTACGTATGTCCGCTACAGACATGCATTTTCATGAAAATAAGGCTTTGCCTGCAATATATCTTGAGAACTACTGGACGGAATTTCACTAAACTTGGACGAAAGCTTCATTTTAATAGCCCCAACAATTGGTTAGGTTTTCGTGTGTGTGGGTGTGTTCGTCCGTGTCCTAGTGTTTGTGATATCTGTACGTATGTCCGTTACAGACATGAATTTTCATGAAAATACAGGCCCTGCCTGCAATATATCTTTAGAACTACTGGACGGAATTTCACTAAACTTGGACGAAACATTCATTTTTATAGCCCCAACAATGGGTTAGGTTTTCGTGTGTGTGGGTGTGTTCGTCCGTGTCCTAGTGTTTGTGATATCTGTACGTATGTCCGTTTCAGACATGAATTTTCATGAAAATACAGGCCTTGGCTGCAATATATCTTTAGAACTACTGGACGGAATTTCACTATATTTGGACGAAACATTCATCTTTAGAGCCCCCACAATTGGTTAGGCTTTGGTGTGTGTGGGTGTGTTCGTCCGTGTCCTAATGTCTGTCTCATCTGTACGTATGACCGCTACAGACATGCATTTTCATGAAAATGCAGGCCTTGCCTGCAATATATCTTTAGAACTACTTGACGGAATTTCACTAAACTTGGACGAAAGCTTCATTTTAATGGCCCCAACAATTGGTTAGTTTTGGTGCGTGTGGATGTGTTCGTCCGTGTCCTAGTGTTTGTGCTATCTGTACGTATGTCCTTTACAGACATGCATTTTCATGATAATAAAGGCCTTGCCTGCAAGATATCTTGAGAACTGGACATAATTTCACCAAACTTGGAGGCTTCATTTTTAGAGCCCCCACAATTGGTTAGGTTGTGGTGTGTGTGGGTGTGTTTGTCTGTGTCCTAGTGTCTGTCTCATCTGTACGTATGTCCGTTACAGACATGCATCTTCATGAAAATACAGGACGAGCCTGCAAGATATCTTGAGATCTACTGTTCAGTATTTCACTAAACTTGGATGAAAGCTTCATTTTTATAGCCCCCAGAACTGATTACATTTTGGTGTGTTTGGGTGTGTTTGCCATGTCCTAGTCTCTGTGCTATCTGTACGTATGCCCGTTACAGACATGCATTTTCATGAAAATACAGGCCTTGCCTGCAAGATATATTTAGGACTACAGGTCAGAATTTCACTAAACTTGGATGAAAGCTTCGATTTTATATCCCCCACAACTGGTTAGGTTCTGGTGTCTGTTGGTGTGTTCTTCCGTGTCCTAGTGTCTGTGCTATCTGTACGTGTGTCCGTTACAGACATACATTTTCATGAAAATTCAGGCTTTGTCTGCAATATATCTTGGGAACTACCGGACGGAATTTCACTAAACTTGGACGAAAGCTTCATTTTTATAGCCCCAACAATTGGTTAGGTTTTCGTCTGTGTGGGTGTGGTCGTCCGTGTCCTAGTGTTTGTGATATCTGTACCTATGTCCGTTACAGACATGCATTTTCATGAAAATACAGGCCTTGCCTGCAATATATCTTTAGAACTACTGGACGGAAGTTCACTAAACTTGGACGACAGCTTCATTTTAGAGCCCCCACAATTGGTTAGGTTTGGGTGTTTGTGGGTGGCTTCGTCCGTGTCCTAATGTCTGTCTCATATGTACGTATGTCCTTTACAGACATGCATTTTCATGAAAATACAGGCCTTGCCTGCAATATATCTTTAGAACTACTGGACGGTAGTTCATTAAACTTGGACGAAAGCTTCATTTTTATAGCCCCAACAATTGGATAGGTTTTACCGTGTGTGGATGTGTTCGTCCGTGTCCTAGTGTTTGTGCTATCTGTACGTATGTCCTTTACAGACAAGCATTTTCATGATAATAAAGGCCTTGCCTGCAAGATATCTTGAGAACTACTGCACGGAATTCCACCAAACTTGGAAGCTTCATTTTTAGAGCCCCACAATTGGTTAGGTTTTGGTGTGTGTGGGTGTGTTCGTCCGTGTCCTAGTGTCTGTCTCATCTGTACGTATGTCCGTTACAAACATGCATCTTCATGAAAATACAGGCCTAGCCTGCAAGATATCTTGAGAACTAATGTTCTGAATTTCACTAAACTTGGATGAAAGCTTCATTTTTATAGCCCCCACCACTGGTTAGGTTTTGCTGTGTGTGTGTGGATGTGTTCGTCCGTGTCCTAGTGTTTGTGCTATCTGTAGGTGTGCCCGTTAGAGACAGGCATTTTCATGAAAATAAAGGCCTTGCCTACAAGATATCTTTAGAACTACTCGACAGAATTTCACTAAACTTGGATGAAAGCTTCGTTTTTATATCCCCCACAATTGGTTAGGTTTTGGTGTGTGTGGATGTGTTCGTCCGTGGCGTAGTGTCTGTGCTATCTGTACGTTTGTCCGTTACAGACATGCATTTCCATGAAAATGCAGTCTTTGGCTGCAATATATCTTGAGAACTACAGGACGGGATTTCACCAAACTTGGACGAAAGCTTCATCTTTATAGCCCCACATTTGGTTAGGTGTTGCTGTGTGTGGGTGTGTTCGTCCGTGTCCTAGTTTCTGTGCTATATGTTCGTATGTCCGTTACAGACATGCATTTTCATGAAAATACAGGCCTTGCCTGCAAGATATCTTTAGAACTACTGGACGGAATTTCACTAAGCTTTAATGAAAGCTTCATTATTATAGCCCTCACAATTGGTTAGGTTTTGCTGTTTGTGGGTTTGTTCGTCCGTGTCCTAGTGTCAGTGCTATTTTCACGTATGCCCGTTACAGACATGCATTTTCATGAAAATACAGGCCTTTACTGCAAGAAATCTTTATAACTACTGGACGGAATTTCACTAAACTTGGATGAAAGCTTCTTTTTTATAGCCCCCAGAACTGGATACGTTTTGTTGTGTGTGGGTGTGTTCATCCGTGTCCTAGTTGCTGTGCCATCTGTTCGTATGCCCGTTACAGACATGCACTTTCATGAAAATACAGGCCTTGCCTGCAAGATATCTTTAAAACTACTCGACAGAATTTCACTAAACTTGGATGAAAGCTTCGTTTTTATATCCCCACAATTGGTTAGGTTTTGTTGTGTGTGGGTGTGTTCGTCCGTGTCGTAGTGTCTGTGCTATCTGAACGTTTGTCCGTTACAGACATGCATTTCCATGAAAATGCAGGCTTTGGCTGCAATATATCTTGATAACTACTGGACGGAATTTCACTAAACTTGGACGGAAGCTTCATTGTTATAGCCCCACCATTGGTTAGGGTTTGGTGTGTGTGGGTGCGTTCGTCCGTGTCCTAGTGTTTGTTCTATCTGTACGTATGTCCTTTACAGACATGCGTTTTCATGAAAATACAGGCCTTGCCTGCAAGATATCTTTAGAACTACTGGACAGAATTTCGCTAAACTTGGATGAAAGCTTCATTCTTATACCCCCAAAATTGGCTAGGTTTTGGTGTGTTTGGGTGTGTTCATCCGTGTCCTAGTTTCCGTGTATCTGTACGTGTGTCCGTTACAGACATGCATTTTCATGAAAATAAGGCTTTGGCTGCAATATATCTTGAGAACTACTTGAGGACGGAATTTCACTAAACTTGGACGAAACCTTCATTTTTATAGCCCAAACAATTGGTTAGGTTTTGGTGCGTGTGGATGTGTTCGTCCGTGTCCTAGTGTTTGTGCTATCTGTACGTGTGTCCTTTACATACATGCATTTTCATGATAATAAAAGCCTTGCCTGCAAGATATCTTGAGAACTACTGGACGGAATTTCACCAAACTTGGAGGCTTCATTTTTAGAGCCCCCACAATTGGTTAGGTTGTGGTGTGTGTGGGTGTGTTTGTCTGTGTCCTAGAGTCTGTCTCATCTGTACGTTTGTCCGTTACAGACATGCATCTTCATGAAAATACAGGCCTAGACTGCAAGATATCTTGAGAACTACTGTTCAAAATTTCACTAAACTTGGATGAAAGCTTCATTTTTATAGCCACCACAAATGATTACATTTCGGTGTGTATGGGTGTGTTCGTCCATGTCCTAGTCTCTGTGCTATCTGTACGTATGCCCGTTAGAGACATGCATTTTCATGAAAATACAGGCCTTGCCTGCAAGATATATTTAGGACTACTGGTCAGAATTTCACTAAACTTGGATGAAAGCTTCATTTTTATAGCCCCCACAACTGGTTAGGTTTTGGTGTGTGTGTGGATGTGTTCGTCCGTGTCCTAGTGTTTGTGCTATCTGTAGGTGTGCCCGTTACAGACATTCATTTTCATGAAAATACAGGCCTTGCCTGCAAGATATCCTTAGAGCTACTCGACACAATTTCACTAAACTTGGATGAAAGCTTCGTTTTCATATCCCGCACAATTGGTTAGGTTTTGGTGTGAGTGTGGGTGTGTTCGTCCGTGTCCTAGTGTCTGTGCTATCTGTACGTTTGTCCGATACAGACATGCATTTTCATGAAAATACAGGCCTTGCCTGCAAGATATCTTTAGAACCACTCGACAGAATTTCACTAAACTTGGATGAAAGCTTCGATTTTATATCTCCCACAACTGGTTAGGATCTGGTGTGTGTGGGTGTGTTCTTCCGTATCCTAGTGTCTGTGCTATCTGTACGTATGTCCGTTACAGACATGCATTTTCATGAAAATACAGGCCTTGTCTGCAATATATCTTGGGAACTACCGGACGGAATTTCACTAAACTTGGACGAAAGCTTCATTTTTATAGCCCCATCAATTGGTTAGGTTTTCGTGTGTGTGGGTGTGGTCGTCCGTGTCCTAGTGGTTGTGATATCTGTACCTATGTCCGTTACAGACATGTATTTTCATGAAAATACAGGCCTTGCCTGCAATATATCTTTAGAACTACTGGACGGAATTTCACTAAACTCGGACGAAAGCTCCATTTATATAGCCCCAACAATTGGATAGCTTTTGGTGTGTGTGGATGTGTTCGTCCGTGTCCTAGTGTTTGTGCTATCTGTACGTATGTCCTTTACAGATATGCATTTTCATGATAATAAAGGCCTTGCCTGCAAGATATCTTGAGAACTACTGGACGGAATTTCACCAAACTTGGAAGCTTCATTTTTAGAACCCCTCAATTTGTTAGGTTTTGGTGTGTGTGGGTGTGTTCGTCCATGTCCTAGTGTCTGTGCTATCTGTACTTATGCCCGTTACAGAGATGCATTTTCATGAAAATAGGGGCCTTGCTTCCAAGATATATTTTGGACTACTGTTCAGAATTTCCCTAAACTTGAATGAAAGCTTCATTTTTATAGCCCCCACACCTGGTTAGGTTTTGGTGTGTGTGTGTGTGGGTGTGTTCGTCCATGTCCCAGTGTTTGTGCTATCTGTAGGTGTGCCCGTTAGAGACATGCATTTTCATGAAAATGCAGGGCTTGCCTGCAAGATATCTTTAGAACTACTCAACAGAATTTCGCTAAACTTGGATGAAAGCTTCGTTTTTATATCTCCCACAATTGGTTAGGTTTTGGTGTGTGTGGGTGTGTTCGTCCGTGTCCTAGAGTCTGTGCTATCTGTACGTTTGTCCGTTACAGACATGCATTTCCATGAAAATGCAGTCTTTGGCTGCAATATATCTTGAGAACTACAGGACGGGATTTCACCAAACTTGGACGAAAGCTTCATCTTTATAGCCCCACATTTGGTTAGGTGTTGCTGTGTGTGGGTGTGTTCGTCCGTGTCCTAGTTTCTGTGCTATATGTTCGTATTCCCGTTTCAGACATGCATTTTCATGAAAATACAGGCCTTGCCTGCAAGATATCTTTAGAACTACTGGACGGAATTTCACTAAGCTTTAATGAAAGCTTCATTATTATAACCCTCACAATTGGTTAGGTTTTGCTGTTTGTGGGTTTGTTCGTCCGTGTCCTAGTGTCAGTGCTATTTTCACGTATGCCCGTTACAGACATGCATTTTCATGAAAATACAGGCCTTTACTGCAAGAAATCTGTATAACTACTGGACGGAATTTCACTAAACTTGGATGAAAGCTTCTTTTTTATAGCCCCCAGAACTGGTTACGTTTTGTTGTGTGTGGGTGTGTTCGTCCGTGTCCTAGTTTCTGTGCTATCTGTTCGTATGCCCGTTACAGACATGCATTTTCATGAAAATACAGGCCTTGGCTGCAAGATATCTTTAGAACTACTTTACGGAATTTCAATAAACTTTAATGAAATTACAACACATATAAGGGAAGTGGGAAGAAGTGCCGACATACTGACTGCGTCACATGACTTCACAGAATAATCCTCTGGTTAACCTATTCTAAAGCACATACCAAGAATCTAACGATTCGTGATATGTGTTGTATCTCAGGTACGCTTTTATTGTACCTGTTCATGTGGCAACTTGGATGATATGACCACAGGGCCCCTAGCACCGGCATAAGCGGTATTAGATACAAATCTAGAGAGCTATAATGGAAATGCTCTGACAACTCGTATACTGGTAATTGGTGAGCTGTTTCGCTGTGACAACTCGTACATTGGAGACTGGTGAGCTGTATCGTCGTTAGATGTAAATGACGGCATTTAACACAAAAGACTAGTCTGTAAGGCCCGATGTCGAACGTGAAGCTTCAGTATTATAGCCCTCACAATTGGTTAGGTTTTGCTGTTTGTGGGTTTGTTCGTGCGTGTCCTAGTGTCTGTGCTATATACACGTATGCCCGTTACAGACATGCATGTTCATGAAAATACAGGCCTTGGCTGCAAGATATCTTTAGAACTACTCGACAGAATTTCACTAAAATTGGATGAAAGCTTCGATTTTATATCCCTACAATTGATTAGGTTTTGTTGTGTGTGGGTGTGTTCGTCCGTGTCGTAGTGTCTGTGCTTTCTGTGCGTTTGTCCGTTACAGAAATGCATTTCCATGAAAATGCAGGCTTTGGCTGCAATATATCTTGAGAACTACTGGACGGAATTTCACTAAACTTGGACGAAAGCTTCATTGTTATAGCCCCACCATTGGTTAGGTTTTGATGTGTGTGGGTGTGTTCTTCCGTGTCCTGGTGTCTGTGCTATCTGTACGTGTGTCAATTACAGACATGCATTTTCATGAAAATACAGGCTTTTCCTGCAATATATCTTGGGAACTACTGGACGGAATTTCACTAAACTTGGACGAAAGCTTCATTTTGATAGCCCGACAATTGGTTAGGTTTTGGTGTGTGTGGGTGCGTTCGTCCGTGTCCTAGTGTCTCTGCTATCTGCACGTATGCCCGTTAGAGACATGCATTTTCAATAAAATACAGGCTTTGTCTGCAATATATTTTGAGAACTACAGGACGGGATTTCACCAAACTTGGACGAAAGCTTCATTATTATAGCCCCACATTTGGTTAGGTTTGGTGTGTGTGGGTGTGTGCGTCCGTGTCCTAGTGTCTGTGCCATCTGTCCGTATGTCCGTTACAGATATGCATTTTCATGAAAATACAGGCCTAGCCTGCACGATATCTTGAGAACTACTGGACGGAATTTCACTAAACTTGGATGAAAGCTTCATTTTTGGAGCCAACACAAATGGTTACGTTTTGCTGTGTGTGGGTGTATTCGTCAGTGTCCTAGAATCTGTGCTATCTGTACGTTTGCCCACTAAAGACATGCATTTTCATGAAAATACAGGCCTTGCCTGCAAGATATCTTTAGAACTACTGGACGGAATTTCACTAAACTTGGATGAAAGCTTCATTCTGATAGCCCCACAATTGGTTAGGTTTTGGTGTGTGTGGGTGTGTTCGTCCGTGTCCTAGTGTCTGTGTTATCTGTACGTGTTTCCGTTACAGACATGCATTTTCTTGACAATACAGGCTTAGGCTGCAATATATTTTGAGAACTACAGGACGGAATTTCACCAAACTTGGACGAAAGCTTCATTTTTATAGCCCCACATTTGGTTAGGTTTTGGTGTGTGTGGGTGTGTTCGTCCGTGTCCAAGTTTCTGTGCTATATGTTCGTATGCACGTTACAGACATGCATTTTCATGAAAATACAGGCCTTGCCTGCAAGATATCTTTAGAACTACTGGACGGAATTTCACTAAACTTGGATGATAGCTTTTTTTTATAGGCCCCAGAACTGGTTGCGTTTTGTTGTGTGTGGGTGTGTTCGTCCTTGTCCTAGTTTCTGTGCTATCTGTTCGTCTGCCCGTTACAGACATGCATTTCCATGAAAAATGCTGTTTGTGGGTTCGTTCGTCCGTGTCCTAGTGTCTGTGCTATATGCACGTATGCCCCTTACAGACATGCATTTTGATGAAAATCCAGGCCTTGCCTGCACGATATCTTTAGAACTACTTCACAGAATTTCACTAAACTTGGACGAAAGCTTCATTTTTATATCCCCCACAACTGGTTAGGTTTTGATGTGTGTGGGTGCGTTCGTCCGTGTCCTAGTATCTCTGCTATCTGTACGTATGCCCGTTACAGACATGCATTTTCAATAAAGTACAGGCTTTGCCTGCAATATATTTTGAGAACTACAGGACGGAATTTCACCAAACTTGGACGAAAGCTTCATTTTTATAGCCCCACATTTGGTTAGGTTTTGATGTGTGTGGGTGTGTTCGTCCGTGTCCTAGTGTTTGTGCTATCTGTACGTATGCCGTTACAGACATGCATTTTCATGAAGCTTCATTTTTATAGCCCCCACAATTGGTTAGGTTTTGGTGTGTGTGGGTGTATTCGTCCGTGCCCTAGTGTCTGTGCTATCTGTACGTGTGTCCGTTACAGACATGCGTTTTCATGAAAATACAGGCTTTTCCTGCAATATATCTTGGGAACTACTGGACGGAATTTCACTAAACTTGGACGAAAGCTTCATTTTTATAGCCCCCACAATTGGTTAGGTTTTGGTGTGTGTGGGTGCGCTCGTCCGTGTCCTAGTATCTCTGCTATCTGTACGTATGCCCGTTACAGACATGCATTTTCAATAAAGTACAGGCTTTGCCTGCAATATATTTTGAGAACTACAGGACGGAATTTCACCAAACTTGGACGAAAGCTTCATTTTTATAGCCCCACATTTGGTTAGGTTTTGGTGTGTGTGGGTGTGTTCGTCCGTGTCCTAGTGTTTGTGCTATCTGTACGTATGCCGTTACAGACATGCATTTTCATGAAGCTTCATTTTTATAGCCCCCACAATTGGTTAGGTTTTGGTGTGTGTGGGTGTATTCGTCCGTGTCCTAGTGTTTGTGCTATCTGTACGTATGTCCGTTGCAGACATGTATTTTCATGAAAATACAGGCCTTACCTGCAAGATATCTTTAGAACTACCTTGTGGAATTTAACTAAACTTGGTTGAAAGCTTCTTTTTTATAGCCCCAGAACTGGTAACGTTTTGTTTGTGTGTGGGTGTGTTCGTCGGTGTCCTAGTTTCTGTGCTATCTGTTCGTATGCCCGTTACAGACATGCATTTTCATGAAAATACAGGCCTTGCCTGCAAGATATCTTTAGAACTACTGGACGGAATTTCACTAAACTTTACTGAAAGCTTCATTATTATAGCCCCCACAACTGGTTAGGTTTTGCTGTTTATGGGTTTATTCGTCCGTGCCCTAGTGTCTGTGCTATCTGCACGTGTGCCCGTTACAGACATGCATTTTCATGAAAATACAGGCCTTGCCTGCAAGGTATCTTTAGAACTACTGGACGGAATTCGAAGTTCACCAAACTTGGATGAAAGCTTCATTTTTATAGCTCCCACAACTGATTAGGTTTTGGTGTGTGTGGGTGTGTTCCTTCGTGTCCTAGCGTCTGTGCTATCTGTACGTGTGTCCGTTACAGAAATGCATTTTCAAGAAAATTCAGGCTTTGCCTGCACGATATCTTGAGAACTACTGGAAGGAATTTCACTAAACTTGAATGAAAGCTTCATTTTTAGAGCCCCCGCAATTGGTTAGGTTTTGGTGTATGTGGGTTGTTCGTCCGTCTCCTAGTGTCTGTGCCATGTATACGTATGTCCGTTACAGAGATGCATTTTCATGAAAATACAGGCCTAGCCTGCACGATATCTTGAGAACTACTGGAAGGAATTTCACTAAACTTGAATGAAAGCTTCATTTTTATAGCCCCCACAACTGGTTACGTTTTGGCGTGTGTGGCTGTGTTCGTCCGTGTCCTAGTGTCTGTTCTATCTGTACGTATGTGCGTCTACAGACCTACATACAGGTCTTGCCTGCAGGATATCTTTTGAACTACTGGGGGGAATTTCACTAAACTTGGATGAAAGCTTCATTTTTAGAGCCAACACAAATGGTTACGTTTTGCTGTGTGTGGGTGTATTCGTCCGTGTCCTAGAGTCTGTGCTATCTGTACGTATGCCCGCTAAAGACATGCATTTTCATGAAAATACAGGCCTTGCCTGCAAGATATCTTTAGAACTACTGGAAGGAATTTCACTAAACTTGGACGAAAGCTTCATTTTGATAGCCCGCACAATTGGTTAGGTGTTGGTGTGTGTGGGTGTGTTCGTCAGTGTAATTGTGTTTGTGCTATCTGTACGTATGTCCATTACAGACAAGCATTTTCATGAAAATACAGCCTTTGCCTGCAATATATTTTGAGAACTACTGGACGGCATTTCACCAAACTTGGACGAAAGCTTCATTTTTATAGCCCCCACAATTGGTTAGGTTTTGTTCTGTGTGGGTGTGGTCGTCAGTGTAATAGTGTTTGTGCTATCTGTGCGTATGTCCATTACAGACAAGCATTTTCATGAAAATACAGACTTTGTCTGCAATATATCTTTAGAACTACAGGACGGAATTTCACTAAACTTGGACGAAAGCTTCATTTTTATAGCCCCACAATTGGTTAGGTTTTGGGGTGTGTGGGTGTGTTCGTCCGTGTTCTACGGTCTGTGCTATCTGTACATATGTCCGTTAAAGACATGCATTTTTATGAAAATACAGGCCATTCCTGGAAGATATCTTGAGAACTGCTGGACGGAATTTCACTAAACTTTGACGAACGCTTCATTTTTTAGCCCCCACAATTGTTTGGGTTTTGGTGATCTCGGTGCTCGGCCTGGGGGTACTCGTCAAACATCTGTACGATGGTGTTCGTCCGGATAGGTACCACCCACGTATAATTCGACAGGATATCGATGCATGTCAAGATATACCGATTCCCATCGTTGTGTTTGGCAAAGGCGCTCATATCGACCAAATTCGCTTGCCATAAGGCATCTATACCACCAACGATGACCCAGTTCCGTAGGAAATGACGGCGGGCAGCTCGATGTAAGGTATAGGTGTCTTGTTGTTTAAGCCAATCTCGGACTTGCGATAGACGAATGCGTGGGTTTTAGCGGCTCGATAGAGAGCAGACGATGCACTATAGGCTGCCGGGCTGTCGGGACTGTAGCATGAGTTATCCAACACCTTCTCCCAGCACTTCATGATGATGACTGATAATGGACCCAGAGAGTATCGTGCATTTATAACGAGGTCGATGTTCCTGTCTGATGTTCGGGTTCTACCATCGTTGTATATATCCTATGTTGACTGAGTCTAGCCGGGTAATCAATAACCTCATCGTCCCCTGACAGTGGACTACGGGTGTTAAGTGCCACATCTTTGTGAAGTACCGGACGGTCTCTTGCCTTGGCATGGTTGATGATTTGCTCATTGGGCTCTGCCGCCACTTCATTCAGGGCACGAGCCCAGCCCAACCAACTGAACGGCTGACCGCTCATCCGGTGTAAACAGCTGGTCCACAATAGGCACCACTTTCCCCAAGGCCGTCCACAGTTCAGGGTCTAGGGTGAAGCTTCAGGTGGGGTTCTGGTAACGCCCCAGGCGTGCGAAGAACGGCCCCGGTGTACGTAGATGGCGTTCTCGAAGAGGATGAGTTTCCTGTCCAGTTCACCACACAACTCTCTTTTAAATTTGGTCCAGCCGCCACGATGTAGGGTAACCGTATTTGATGTGGACTCCGGATCCGACCCACAAATATTCCGGGAGGATTTCAGGGCTTACTACTACTTCCTATGGTTCAAGGTAGGGGCGGATATCAAGATAAATTTGGCAATTTGAGGTCATTCTGAGGTCATTTCGATGTCAAATAAGACCCAAAGATGGCCAAAAGATGAGTCTTAAAACAATTAAAACCCGTTTTGCGTGAAACTTCTCTTTTGAGAAATGGGTATCAAATCGGAAGTACTTGTATGGGATAAATTTTAAGATAAGTATAGTGTAGGTTATTTCAGTATTTTTGTTTGTGAATTTTGGCAACATGCATTTTCTTATAGATTGGACCTTACCGATCAAGATAATTGTTATGCGAAGTTTTGGGCGTTAGAGGATTCGGAAATTTAGTTACCTTATGAACATTCGCGATATCACCAGAATGATCGAAAATCAAAAGCGGAGACTTTTCTTGGTTTTGGAATATTATATTTGGCTAATTTTGAGCCCATTTCTATAATTCCAGTGATTAACCATCATGCGTTAACTCAAAATGGCGCTCATGTGGGTTCATCCATAAATCGCCCTTTTCATGTTATTCATATAATAGGCATCACTCTAAGCTCATTATACAAATACATCAAAACCGATGGATCTCTAAGCATAGCCCGGCATCTTATTCACATTTTGAATCTATTTGCATATCCCAATAATAAAGATTTGATGGAAAAAATCCAAATAGCGGTCATATGGGGTCATCTACAGATGACACTTTTCCTGTTGCTCATGTAGTTCGAGGCATTATTCTTACCTCACTGAACAAATTTATCCGAGGATCTCTCTGCATAGCCTAACACCTCATGCCCATTTTGAATCTATTTACATATGCCAACAATCAAGATTTGATGGTCAAATTCAAATGTCGACCATATGAAGTCATCTGAAATCACACTTTTAGTCGTTGCTCTCATAGTTCGAGGCATTATTCTTAGCTCATTATGCAAATTGATCAAAACTAAGGGATCTGTAAGCATAGCCCAACCTCCCAACCTCCTAACCTCCCAACCTCCTAACCTCCTATGGTCATTTTGAATCTACTTGAGTATCCCTAAGATCAAGATTTGATGGTAAAATTCAAAATGGCGGCCATATGGGGTCATCCGAAAATCATACTTTTCACGTTGCTCGTATAGTTCAAGGCAAACTCATTGTGCAAATTTATCAAAACCGAGATATCTCTATGCATAGCTTAACATCTTATGCCCATTTTGAATCTATTTCCAGATGCTAAAAATCAAGATATTCCGTCTGTATACCCATTCGTAATAATTAGTATTGTGGATATTAATTTATAACCGATTTGTACCCATTTTGACTTTTACCCTGGATTGACGGTAATTTGACTAAATGACGTCTTATCTATGACTAATTTAAATCTTCACTACATACAACTAATTCAGTTTGGATACTCATTCGCAACAATTAGTACTTTGGATATTAATTTACAAACGATTTTTGCACATTGTTGATCGCGTGAAATGACTCTAAAATGACCTTAATTCAAATAATTAAAGCGTTATCTATGACTACCTCCAACCGTACACTACATTCAACTAATTCAGCTTGGGCACCCATTCGTAACAATTAGTACTGGGCATATTAATTTATAACCGAATTTCACAGTTTTTTGACCTCAAATGACCCCAAGATGACCCTAAAATGACCTTAATACTAGTAATTAACGTGTTATCTGTGACTACCTTAAACTCTACACTACATACAAGTAATTCAGCTTGGATACGCTTTGATAACAAACAATACGATAGATATTAATTTATAACTGATTTTTCCCATTTTTCACCATATCTGATCCCAAAAGTGATCCCAAAATGACCTTAATTTGCCCAAATCAGGGTGGTATCCCCTCCTATCTTGATCCTAACCACTCATATACTCATTGGTAACAAATAGTACTGTGCATATTAATTCATAACCGATTTTCGCCAAATTTTTACCTTATTTGACCCAAAAGTGACCATAAAATGACCTTAGTTATAATAATTGTGTTATATATGACTAACTTAAACACTACACTACATACAACTAATTCAGCTTGGATACGCTTTGATAACAAACAATACGGTAGATATTAATTTATAACTGATTTTTACCCATTTTGGACCTTATTTGATCCCAAAATTGACCCCAAAATGACCTTAATTTGCCAAAATCAGGGTGGTATCCTCTCCTATTTTGATCCTTACCACACAAAGAACTAATTTAGCATGGGTACCCATTTGTAACAAAAAAAGCAATCGAAAGTTTTTAGACGCGTTTTTGAGGTTCTTGACCTGCCGGCTATAAAATATTCGCTCCATTCACTTAGCTGTTCGTTCTGATTGGATAAGATCGGATATTCATAAAATGGTTCGTAAGAGCGATCTAATTAGGGTTGATTGGAAATCTCTTGAACTTAGTGTTATTTTCTTCCTTCCAACAGACTTTGTGAAAATTGCACTGCACCGATGAATCCAAAACTTCACATGATGATCCGAGTCAATGATGTGTGACGCATAACATAAGAAGAAGCCGATTGATTTAATTAGAGGTAACATAACAAGAGAGGCGGAAAAAGATGCCGCCTTGCTGATAAGAAGTCACATGGCACAGGCAAATATACTGGCTGTAGTATATCTAAAATTCACCACAAGAACCAAGATTTATTTGTGTTATGATTTGTATCTCAGCCACGCTTATATATCAGCTGTTCATGCGGATATCTTGAATGGCAT
Organism: Hanleya hanleyi; assembly: GCA_036873755.1. Taxonomy (NCBI): domain Eukaryota; kingdom Metazoa; phylum Mollusca; class Polyplacophora; order Lepidopleurida; family Hanleyidae; genus Hanleya; species Hanleya hanleyi. The sequence continues at coordinate 47,867 of JAVTVY010019003.1, read as the reverse complement.
GGCCACGTGACACCGGCTTGAGCTGTGTTAGATCAAATCATCAAATCATGAAAAGTGATGAAATATGTGACCATTAGATGGAAAAATACGATACTTTGCATACATGATAGATGGGTCGAGATCTGTAAGAAATCTTCATTCGAGGTTGATCCATCCAACAATATGGTTCATATCGACCAATCAAATTCGTCGGATGGTAACGGAAATGTATCTTGACGGCGTGAGGTATGTTACTCGACATGATGATGAGGAACGAATCGGTCCCAAGATCGGGAAAAGGGCCACTATACATGTAACTGATACGTTTATTAGAGACTATTTTTGCACATTGCGGCTATATTGCTAACTTGCTTTTATATTCTTTATAATGTGTCTTTCGGAAATTCTGTTATATAGCTATAAATTGATGGATTCCAGGTGTGAAATATATTTTCCAGAAAACTGGTGATTATCGAATACAAAAAAATAATCTTCATCCCGAAATATTATCCAAAGGCGATTTTGCATTGTACTAATATTTTCCTAGATTTTAACCGTTTCTTTCACCTAACGATCATCTGGTGATGTTCTTGTCATATATTTATATATGTAGTCAGAATATTGATCTCTGTGATCATTTGACTTCTCGTCAATACGCCGGCATCATTTTTCGCCACCTTTGCGTTTAATTAGGTTCTGGATTGCATCCATAACAAAATGTAACTTGAACAGTGTATTTTCTTGCACGCGAGATGAAATACTAAATCTAGTAGGATTGAGATTATTGAACTCTTTCAAAATTAAAGATTACGGTTATTCACTCCCGCTTCACGAGAAAATAAAAAAAAATAATCAAAAAAGTAATTACACCGCGGTGTAAATATTTTCTCCACGGTGAAAACATTCCACGGCGGCGTAAATATTATCACCGCGGTGTAAATACTGTTTTGATGATTTTTTTAATTTTCTTGCATGTTCCGATTTTTTCGATAAAATGGGTTAAATCGCGTTTTACATTTTCTAGTAATTTCCGATTTTTTTCTGATAAACTGAGTCAAATCAGATCTTGCATTAAAATTTTTTTTTGGGGGGGAAATTAAAAAAAGTTACCGGGAAATGTTAGAGTGAAAAAAAACTAACAGAAATTTCCGTTGATTTCGGAGAAAATGCACAAAAAAGAATTCAGGAAACTAAAAGAAAACACAAAGATCACCTATGGGCAACACTATCATTGATCCATTAGTAGTCAGTTATGGGCAACAGTACCATTGATCCATTAGTAGTCAGTTATGGGCAACAGTACCATTGATCCATTTGTAGTCAGTTATGGGCAACAGTACCATTGATCCATTAGTAATCAGTTATGGGCAACAGTACCATTGATCCATTAGTAGTCAGTTATGGGCAACAGTACCATTTATCCATTAGTATTCAGCTATGGGCAACAGTACCACTGATCCATTAGTATTCCCCTATGGGCAACAGTACCATTGATCCATTAGTATTCACCTATGGGCAACAGTACCATTGATCCATTAGTATTCACCTATGGGCAACCGTACCATTGATCCATTAGTAGTCAGTTATGGTGCTGGTGTCTGTCGTAAACATAATTGCTATATTATCAGGACTATATACCATCGTTTTAATATGTACGTTCTGTAATATATATAGAAGAAAAAGTTTTATGCAATTTTGTCGATTTGAAACGAAGCTTGTTATAAGAACTCCAACTGAAGTAGAAGCTATGCCAATGAAACCCGTGTGATAAGTCCTGTCAAGTCAGATTATGTATCGACCTCTAAATTCAAGCATATTTCGAATCGCTCAATCTTCACGCTTTCGCAATATTCGTTTTTACGTTTACTTTTTCAACGAGTGATTTGCAAAGTGCGAACTCTTGTTTGCGATAATTCCCTGTCCTCTCCCTCGTGCCCTGTAACCCATAAAGCAGAATAAAATATGGGAGAATATTGTTCGAGTCAAAAAGTCCGGCTATACGTGTTAACTGGAGGTAATTATTCCCCATTCCATTATCTTGTATTTCAGGTGATAGTTTGCCCGCCTGACTGCGTGAGAAATGGCATCATCATAGCAATTATCCGACCTCTGGCGTTGAAGATCACAGACTTTCTGTCGCCATATTTCAGTTAGCGAGGAATCGTTAATTTTTTCACCCACATGTTTGTACTGTATCACCACTGGATACTTTATCGACGAATATCGAATTCTTTCAGTAGAATAATACCGGATAGGTTAGACCTGACATCATCATATGAACTCATATGTTGCAATACTTTCGCTTGATTATGACCTGTGTAAGAGGTTCATGTGTCAACAGGAACTCCTTGTCCCCGAGAGTAAGACACGTAGGTCCATCAGCAGATTAAACGAGAGAACTGAAAAAGTCTTCCTAACAAACTGACTGTATATGAGATTCGGGGATACTTTCTTTAACAACGTGAATATGGAAGAATGAACGCTAATTCTGCAGGAAATTGACTGTATATGCGACAAATTTATTACTATTTTTTGATAAGCGTTCTTTAGGCGAAATGATTGCACATATGATGAATGTTATTGAATAACCTGATTGTATATATGATAGTTGTACTTTAATAAACTGACAATATGCACAGTCAAGTAAATGGTGTTGATTAACACCAAAAAGAGGTGTTCAGCTCAACACCAATAAATGATGTTGAATTTTGATCAACACCCTATGTAACACTCTTTACTGGTGTTGGCCAACACGATTACTTGGTGTTAAGCAAGTCTGAGCACTTATCAGTTAACACCAAGATATGGTGCTGTGTCATTTTCACCGTTCTTTAATAACCGATCTGTATATGTGACAAGCGTTCTTCAATAACCGGGCTGTACATGTGACAAGCGTTCTTTGCTAACCTGTCTGTATATTACAAGCGTTCCTTAATAATCTGACTGTTTATGTGACAAGCGTTTTTTAATAACCGAACTGCATATGTGACAAGCATTCTTTAATAACCAAACTGTGCATGTGACAAGCTATCCTTAATAACCAGACTGTACATGTGACAAGAGTTCTAATAACCTGACTGTGTATGTGACAAGCGTTCTTAAATAACCTGACTGTATATATGACAAGCGTTCTTTAATATCCTGACTGTATATGTGACAGGCGTTATTTAATAACCTGGATATACATGTGACAAACGTTCTTTAATAACCTGACTGTATATGTGACAAGCGTTCTCTAATAACCGAAACTGTACATGTGACAAGCGTTATTTAGTAACCAGACTGTACATGGGACGAACGTTCTTCAATAACCGGACTGTACTTGTGACAAGCGTTCTTTAATAACCTGACTGCCTATCTGACAAGCGTTCTTTAATATCTTGAATATAGATGTGACAAACGTTCTTTAATAGCCTGAGTGAATATGTGACAAGCGTTCATTAACAACCGAACTGCATATGTGCCAAGCGTTCTTTAATAACCTGACTATACATGTGACAAGCGTTCTCTAATAACCGAAACTGTACATGTGACAAGCGTTCTTTAGTAACCAGACTGTACATGTGACGAACGTTCTTCAATAACCGGACTGTACTTGTGACAAGCGTTCTTTAATAACCTGACTGTATATATGACAAGCGTTCTTAAATAACCTGACTGTGTAGGTGACAAGCTTTCTTTGTTTACCTGAGTGCATATGCAAAAATCGTTCTTTAATAACAGGATTGTATATGTGACAAGCGTTCTTTAATAACCTGACTGTATATGCGACAGGCGTTCTTTAATAACCGGACTGTATATGTGACAAGCGTTCTGTAATAGCCTGACTGTATATCTGACAAGCGTTACTTAATAACCTGACTGTATATGCCACAAGCGTACTTTAACAGCCGGACTGTACATGCGACAAGCGTTCTTTAATAACCTGACTCTGTATGTGACAAACGCACTTTAATAACCGGACTGTACATGTGGCAAGCGTTCTAAAACAACCTGACTGTACAAGTGACAAGCGTTTTTTAATAAGCTGACTGTACATGTGGCAAGCGTTCTTTAACAACGTGACTGTAGATGTGACAAGCGTTCTTTAATAACCCGACTGTACATGTGACAAGTGTTCTAATAACCTGACTGTACATGCGACAAGCGTTCTTTAGTAAGGTGGCTGTACATGTGACAAGCGTTCTTTAATAACCGGACTGTACTTGTGACAAGCGTTCTTTAATAACCTGACTATATATGTGACAAGCGTTCTTTAATAACCTGACTGTGTAGGTGACAAGCTTTCTTTGTTTACCTGAGTACATATGCGAAAATCGTTCTTTAATAACCGGATTGTATATGTGACAAGCATTCTTTAATAACCTGACTGTATATGCGACAGGCGTTCTTTAATAACCGGACTGTATATGTGACAAGCGTTCTGTAATAGCCTGACTGTATATGTGACAAGCGTTATTTAATAACCTGGCTGTATATGCCACAAGCGTACTTTAACAACCGGACTGTACATGTGACAAGCGTTCTTTAAAAACCTGAATCGGTATGTGACAAGCGTTCTTTAATAACTGGACTGTATATGTGGCAAGCGTTCTAAAACAACCTCACTGTACAAGTGACAAGCGTTTTTTAATAAGCTGACTGTACATGTGGCGAGCGTCCTTTAACAACGTGACTGTAGATGTGACAAGCGTTCTTTAATAACCCGACTGTACATGTGACAAGCGTTCTTTAATAACCGGACTGTACATGTGGCAAGCGTTCTAAAACAACCTGACTGTACAAGTGGCAAGCGTTTTTTAAGAAGCTGACTGTACATGTGACAAGCGTCCTTTAACAACGTGACTGTAGATGTGACAAGCGTTCTTTAATAACCCGACTGTACATGTGACAAGTGTTCTAATAACCTGACTGTACATGCGACAAGCGTCCTTTAATAAGGTGGCTGTACATGTGACAAGCGTTCTTTAATAACCTGACTGTACATGTGACAAGCGTTCTTTAATGACCTGACTGTACACGTGGCGAGCGTTCTTTAATAACCTGACTGTATATGTGACAAGCGTTCTTTAATAAACTGACCGTGTAGGTGACAAGCTTTCTTTGTTTCCCTGAGTGCATACGCGAAAATCGTTCTTTAATAACCGGATTGTATATGTGACAAGCATTCTTTAATAACCTGACTGTATATGCGACAGGCGTTCTTTAATAACCGGCCTGTATATGTGACAAGCGTTCTGTAATAGCCTGACTGTATATGTGACAAGCGTTATTTAATAACCTGACTAAATATGCCACAAGCGTACTTTAACAACCGGACTGTATATGTGACAAGCGTTCTTTAATAACCTGACTCTGTATGTGACAAGCGTTCTTTAATAACCGGACTGTACATGTGGCAAGCGTTCTCAAACAACCTGACTGTACAAGTGACAAGCGTTTTTTAATAAACTGACTGTACATGTGGCAAGCGTTCTTTAACAACGTGACTGTAGATGTGACAAGCGTTCTTTAATAACCCGACCGTACATGTGACAAGTGTTCTAATAACCTGACTGTACATGCGAAAAGCGTCCTTTAATAAGGTGGCTGTACATGTGACAAGCGTTCTTTAATAACCTGACTGTACCTGTGACAAGCGTTCGTTAACAACCTGACTGTACATGTGACAAGCGTTCTTTAATAACCTGACTGTACATGTGACAAGCGTTCTTTATTAACCTGACTGTACATGTGACAAGCGTTCTTTAACAACCTGACTATACATGTGACAAGCGCTTTTTAATAACCTGACTGTACATGTGGCAAGCGTTCTTAAACAGCCTGACTGTACATGTGACAAGCGTTTTTTAATAACCTGACTGTACATGTGGCAAGCGTTCTTTAACAACGTGACTGTACATCTGATAAGCGTTCTTTAATAACCTGACTGTACATGTGACAAGCATTCTTTAATAACCTGACTGTAGATGTGACAAGCGTTCTAATAACCTGACTGTACATGTGACAAGCGTTCTTTAACAACCTGACTGTACATGGGACAAGAGATTTTTAACAACCTGACTGTACATGTGACAAGCGTTCTTTAATAAGCTGACTGTACATGTGGCGAGCGTTCTTAAACAACCTGACTGTACATGTGACAAGGGGTTTTTAATAACCTGACTGTACATGTGACAAGCGTTCTTTAATAACCTGACTGTACATGTGACAAACGTTCTTTAATAACCTGACTGTACATGTGGCGAGCGTTCTTAAACAACCTGACTGTACATGTGACAAGCGTTCTAATAACCTGACTGTACATGTGACAAACGTTCTTTAATAACCTGACTGTACATTGGACAAGCGTTCTAATAACCTGACTGTACATGTGACAAGCATTCTTTTATAACCTGACTGTAGATGTGACAAGAGTTCTAATAACCTGACTGTACCTGTGACATGCGTTCTTTAACAACCTGACTGTACATGTGACAAGAGTTTTTCAACAACTTGACTGTACATGTGACAAGCGTTCTTTAATAACCTGACTGTACATGTGACAAGCGTTCTTTAATAACCTGACTGTACATGTGACGAGCGTTCTTAAACAACCTGACTGTACATGTGACAAGCGTGTTTTAATAACCTGACTGTACAAGTGACAAGAGTTTTTCAACAACCTGACTGTACATGTGACAAGCGTTCTTTAATAACCTGACTGTACATGTGACAAGCGTTCTTTAACAACCCCACTATACATGTGACAAGCGCTTTTTAGTATCCTGACTGTACATGTGGCAAGCGTTCTTAAACAGCCTGACTGTACATGTGACAAGCGTTTTTTAATAACCTGACTTTACATGTGGCAAGCGTTCTTTAACAACGTCGCTGTACATCTGATAAGCGTTCTTTAATAACCTGACTGTACATGTGACAAGCATTCTTTAATAACCTGACTGTAGATATGACAAGCGTTCTAATAACCTGACTGTACATGTGACAAGCGTTCTTTAACAACCTGACTGTACATGGGACAAGAGTTTTTTAACAACCTGACTGTACATGTGACAAGCGTTCTTTAATAACCTGACTGTACATGTGGCGAGCGTTCTTAAACAACCTGACTGTACATGTGACAAGGGTTTTTTAATAACCTGACTGTACATGTGACAAGCGTTCTTTAATAACCTGACTGTACATGTGACAAACGTTCTTTAATAACCTGACTGTACATGTGCCGACTAAACAACCTGACTGTACATGTGACAAGCGTGACACAGCGTTCTTTAATAACCTGACTGTACATGTGACAAGCGTTCTTTAATAACCTGACTGTACATGTGACGAGCGTTCTTAAACAACCTGACTGTACATGTGACAAGCGTGTTTTAATAACCTGACTGTACAAGTGACAAGAGTTTTTCAACAAACTGACTGTACATGTGACAAGCGTTCTTTAATAACCTGACTGTACATGTGACAAGCGTTCTTTAACAACCTGACTATACATGTGACAAGCGCTTTTTAATAACCTGACTGTACATGTGGCAAGCGTTCTTAAACAGCCTGACTGTACATGTGACAAGCGTTTTTTAATAACCTGACTGTACATGTGGCAAGCGTTCTTTAACAACGTGACTGTACATCTGATAAGCGTTCTTTAATAACCTGACTGTACATGTGACAAGCATTCTTTAATAACCTGACTGTAGATATGACAAGCGCTCTAATAACCTGACTGTACATGTGACAAGCGTTCTTTAACAACCTGACTGTACATGGGACAAGAGTTTTTTAACAACCTGACTGTACATGTGACAAGCGTTCTTCAATAACCTGACTGTACATGTGGCGAGCGTTCTTAAACAACCTGACTGTACATGTGACAAGGGTTTTTCTAATAACCTGACTGTACATGTGACAAGCGTTCTTTAATAACCTGACTGTACATGTGACAAACGTTCTTTAATAACCTGACTGTACATGTGGCGAGCGTTCTTAAACAACCTGACTGTACATGTGACAAGCGTTCTAATAACCTGACTGTACATGTGACAAACGTTCTTTAATAACCTGACTGTACATTGGACAAGCGTTCTAATAACCTGACTGTACATGTGACAAGCATTCTTTTATAACCTGACTGTAGATGTGACAAGAGTTCTAATAACCTGACTGTACCTGTGACACGCGTTCTTTAACAACCTGACTGTACATGTGACAAGAGTTTTTCAACAACCTGACTGTACATGTGACAAGCGTTCTTTAATAACCTGACTGTACATGTGACAAGCGTTCTTTAATAACCTGACTGTACATGTGACGAGCTTTCTTAAACAGCCTGACTGTACATGTGACAAGCGTGTTTTAATAACCTGACTGTACATGTGACAAGCGTTCTTTAATAACCTGACTGTACATGTGGCGAGCGTTCTTTAATAACCTGACTGTATATGTGACAAGCGTTCTTTAATAACCTGACTGTGTAGGGGACAAGCTTTCTTTGTTTACCTGAGTGCATAGGCGAAAATCGTTCTTTAATAACCGGATTGTATATGTGACAAGCATTCTTTAATAACCTGACTGTATATGCGACAGGCGTTCTTTAATAACCGGATTGTATATGTGACAAGCGTTATTTAATAACCTGACTGTATATGCCACAAGCGTACTTTAACAACCGGACTGTATATGTGACAAGCGTTCTTTAATAACTTGACTCTGTATCTGACAAGCGTTCTTTAATAACCGGACTGTACATGTGGCAAGCGTTCTAAAACAACCTGACTGTACAAGTGACAAGCGTTTTTTATAAGCTGACTGTACATGTGGCAAGCGTTCTTTAACAACGTGACTGTAGATGTGACAAGCGTTCTTTCATAACCCGACTGTCCATGTGACAAGTGTTCTAATAACCTGACTGTACATGCGACAAGCGTCCTTTAATAAGGTGGCTGTACATGTGACAAGCGTTCTTTAATAACCTGACTGTACATGTGACAAGCGTTCTTTATTAACCTGACTGTGCATGTGACAAGCGTTCTTTAACAACCTGACTATACATGTGACAAGCGCTTTTTAATAACCTGACTGTACATGTGGCAAGCGTTCTTAAACAGCCTGACTGTACATGTGACAAGCGTTTTTTAATAACCTGACTGTACATGTGGCAAGCGTTCTTTAACAATGTGACTGTACATCTGACAAGCGTTCTTCAATAACCTGACTGTACATGTGACAAGCGTTCTAATTACCTGACTGTACATGTGACAAGCGTTCTTTAGTAACCTGGCTGTACATGTGACAAGCGGTCTAATAACCTGACTGTGCCTGTGACAAGCGTTCTTTAATAACCTGACTGTACATGGGACAAGCGTTCTTTAATAACCTGACTGTAAATGTGACAAGCGTTCTAATAACCTGAATGTACATGTGACAAGCGTTCTTTAACAACCTGACTGTACATGTGACAAGCGTTCTTTAATAACCTGACTGTACATGTGACCAGCATTCTTTAATAACCTGACTGTAGATGTGACAAGCGTTCTAATAACCCGACTGTACATGTGACAAGCGTTCTTTAACAGCCTGACTGTACATGGGACATGAGTTTTTCAACAACCTGACTGTACATGTGACAAGCGTTCTTTAATAACCTGACTGTACATGTGGCGAGCGTTCTTAAACAACCTTTCTGTATATGTGACAAGCGTTCTAATAACCTGACTGTACATGTGACAAACGTTCTTTAATAACCTGACTGTACATCGGACAAACGTTCTAATAACCTGACTGTACATGTGGCAAGCATTCTTTTATAACCTGACTGTAGATGTGACAAGAGTTCTAATAACCTGACTGTACCTGTGACACGCGTTCTTTAACAACCTGACTGTACATGTGACAAGAGTTTTTCAACAACCTGACTGTACATGTGACAAGCGTTCTTTAATAACCTGACTGTACATGTGACAAGCGTTCTTTAATAACCTGACTGTACATGTGGCGAGCGTTCTTAAACAACCTGACTGTACATGTGACAAGCGTGTTTTAATAACCTGACTGTACATGTGACAAGCGTTCTTTAATAACCTGACTGTACATGTGGCGAGCGTTCTTTAATAACCTGACTGTATATGTGACAAGCGTTCTTTAATAACCTGACTGTGTAGGGGACAAGCTTTCTTTGTTTACCTGAGTGCATATGCGAAAATCGTTCTTTAATAACCGGATTGTATATGTGACAAGCATTCTTTAATAACCTGACTGTATATGCGACAGGCGTTCTTTAATAACCGGATTGTATATGTGACAAGCGTTATTTAATAACCTGACTGTATATGCCACAAGCGTACTTTAACAACCGGACTGTATATGTGACAAGCGTTCTTTAATAACTTGACTCTGTATCTGACAAGCGTTCTTTAATAACCGGACTGTACATGTGGCAAGCGTTCTAAAACAACCTGACTGTACAAGTGACAAGCGTTTTTTATAAGCTGACTGTACATGTGGCAAGCGTTCTTTAACAACGTGACTGTAGATGTGACAAGCGTTCTTTCATAACCCGACTGTCCATGTGACAAGTGTTCTAATAACCTGACTGTACATGCGACAAGCGTCCTTTAATAAGGTGGCTGTACATGTGACAAGCGTTCTTTAATAACCTGACTGTACATGTGACAAGCGTTCTTTATTAACCTGACTGTACATGTGACAAGCGTTCTTTAACAACCTGACTATACATGTGACAAGCGCTTTTTAATAACCTGACTGTACATGTGGCAAGCGTTCTTAAACAGCCTGACTGTACATGTGACAAGCGTTTTTTAATAACCTGACTGTACATGTGGCAAGCGTTCTTTAACAATGTGACTGTACATCTGACAAGCGTTCTTTAATAACCTGACTGTACATGTGACAAGCGTTCTAATTACCTGACTGTACATGTGACAAGCGTTCTTTAGTAACCTGGCTGTACATGTGACAAGCGTTCTAATAACCTGACTGTACCTGTGACAAGCGTTCTTTAATAACCTGACTGTACATGGGACAAGCGTTCTTTAATAACCTGACTGTAAATGTGACAAGCGTTCTAATAACCTGAATGTACATGTGACAAGCGTTCTTTAACAACCTGACTGTACATGTGACAAGCGTTCTTTAATAACCTGACTGTACATGTGACCAGCATTCTTTAATAACCTGACTGTAGATGTGACAAGAGTTCTAATAACCTGATTGTACCTGTGACACGCGTTCTTTAACAGCCTGACTGTACATGTGACAAGAGTTTTTCAACAACCTGACTGTACATGTGACAAGCGTTCTTTAATAACCTGACTGTACATGTGGTGAACGTTCTTAAACAATCTGACTGTACATGTGACAAGCGTTTTTTAATAACCTGACTGTACATGTGACAAGCGTTCTTTAATAACCTGACTGTACATGTGACAAGCGTTCTAATTACGTGACTGTACATGTGACAAGCGTTCTTTAGTAACCTGGCTGTACTTGTGACAAGCGTTCTAATAACCTGACTGTACAAGTGACAAGCGTTTTTTAATAAACTGACTGTACATGTGGCAAGCGTTCTTTAACAACGTGACTGTAGATTTGACAAGCGTTCTTTAATAACCCGACCGTACATGTGACAAGTGTTCTAATAACCTGACTGTACATGCGAAAAGCGTCCTTTAATAAGGTGGCTGTACATGTGACAAGCGTTCTTTAACAACCTGACTGTACATGTGACAAGCGTTCTTTAATAACCTGACTGTACATGTGACCAGCGTTCTTTATTAACCTGACTGTACATGTGACAAGCGCTCTTTAACAACCTGACTATACATGTGACAAGCGCTTTTTAATAACCTGACTGTACATGTGGCAAGCGTTCTAATAACCTGACTGTACATGTGACAAGCGTTCTTTAATAACCTGACTGTACATGTGACAAGCGTTCTTTAATAACCTGACTGTACATTGGACAAGCGTTCTAATAACCTGACTGTACATGTGACAAGCGTTCTTTAATAACCTGACTGTACATGTGACAAGCATTCTTTAATAACCTGACTGTAGATGTGACAAGAGTTCTAATAACCTGACTGTACCTGTGACACGCGTTCTTTAACAGCCTGACTGTACATGTGACAAGAGTTTTTCAACAACCTGACTATACATGTGACAAGCGCTTTTTAATAACCTGACTGTACATGTGGCAATCGTTCTTAAACAGCCTGACTGTACATGTGACAAGCGTTTTTCAATAACCTGACTGTACATGTGGCAAGCGTTCTTTAACAATGTGACTGTACATCTGACAAGCGTTCTTTAATAACCTGACTGTACATGTGACAAGCGTTCTAATTACCTGACTGTACATGTGACAAGCTTTCTTTAGTAACCTGGCTGTACATGTGACAAGCGTTCTAATAACCTGACTGTACCTGTGACAAGCGTTCTTTAATAACCTGACTGTACATGGGACAAGTGTTCTTTAATAACATGACTGTAAATGTGACAAGCGTTCTAATAACCTGAATGTACATGTGACAAGCGTTCTTTAACAACCTGACTGTACATGTGACAAGCGTTCTTTAATAACCTGACTGTACATGTGGCCAGCGTTCTTTAATAACCTGACTGTAGATGTGACAAGCGTTCTAATAACCTGACGGTACGTGTGACAAGCGTTCTTTAACAACCTGACTGTACATGGGACAAGAGTGTTTTAACCGCCTGACTGTACATGTGACAAGCGTTCTTTAATAACCTGACTGTACATGTGGCGAGCGTTCTTAAACAACCTGACTGTACATGTGACAAGCGTTTTTTAATAACCTGACTGTACATGTGACAAGCGTTCTTTAATAACCTGACTGTACATGTGACAAGCGTTCTTTAATAACTGACTGTACATGTGGCGAGCGTTCTTAAGCAGCCTGACTACATGTGACAAGCGTTCTAATAACCTGACTGTACATGTGACAAGCGTTCTTTAATAACCTGACTGTACATGTGACAAGCGTTCTTTAATAACCTGACTGTACATTGGACAAGCGTTCTAATAACCTGACTGTACATGTGACAAGCGTTCTTTAATAACCTGACTGTACATGTGACAAGCATTCTTTAATAACCTGACTGTAGATGTGACAAGAGTTCTAAAAACCTGACTGTACCTGTGACACGCGTTCTTTAACAGCCTGACTGTACATGTGACAAGAGTTTTTCAACAACCTGACTGTACATATGACAACCGTTCTTTAATAACCTGACTGTACATGTGGCGAGCGTTCTTAAACAACCTGACTGTACATGTGACAAGCGTTTTTTAATAACCTGACTGTACATGTGACAAGCGTTCTTTAATAACCTGACTGTACATGTGACAAGCGTTCTTTAATAACCTGACTGTACATGTGGCGACCGTTCTTAAACAACCTGAGTGTACATGTGACAAGCGTTCTAATAACCTGACTGTACATGTGACAAGCGTTCTTTAATAACCTCACTGTACATGTGGCAAGCGTTCTTTAATAACCTGACTGTACATGTGCCGAGCGTTCTTAAACAACCTGACTGTACATGTGACAAGCGTGTTTTAATAACCTGATTGTACATGTGACAAGCGTTCTTTAATAACCTGACTGTACATGTGGCGAGCGTTCTTTAATAACCTGACTTTATATGTGACAAGCGATATTTAATAACCTGACTGTATATGCGACAGGCGTTCTTTAATAACCGGATTGTATATGTGACAAGCGTTATTTAATAACCTGACTGTACATGTGACAAGCATTCTTTAATAACCTGACTGTAGATGTGACAAGCGTTCTAATAACCTGACTGTACATGTGACAAGCGTTCTTTAACAACCTGACTGTACATGGGACAAGAGTTTAACAACCTGACTGTACATGTGACAAGCGTTCTTTAATAACCTGACTGTACATGTGGCGAGCGTTCTTAAACAACCTGACTGTACATGTGACAAGCGTTCTAATAACCTGACTGTACATGTGACAAACGTTCTTTAATAACCTGACTGTACATTGGACAATAACCTGACTGTACATGTGACAAGCATTCTTTTATAACCTGACTGTAGATGTGACAAGAGTTCTAATAACCTGACTGTACCTGTGACACGCGTTCTTTAACAACCTGACTGTACATGTGACAAGCGTTCTTTAATAACCTGACTGTACATGTGACAAGCGTTCTTTAATAACCTGACTGTACATGTGACGAGCGTTCTTAAACAACCTGACTGTACATGTGACAAGCGAGTTTTAATAACCTGACTGTACAAGTGACAAGAGTTTTTCAACAAACTGACTGTACATGTGACAAGCGTTCTTTAATAACCTGACTGTACATGTGACAAGCGTTCTTTAACAACCTGACTATACATGTGACAAGCGCTTTTTAATAACCTGACTGTACATGTGGCAAGCGTTCTTAAACAGCCTGACTGTACATGTGACAAGCGTTTTTTAATAACCTGACTGTACATGTGGCAAGCGTTCTTTAACAACGTGACTGTACATCTGATAAGCGTTCTTTAATAACCTGACTGTACATGTGACAAGCATTCTTTAATAACCTGACTGTAGATATGACAAGCGCTCTAATAACCTGACTGTACATGTGACAAGCGTTCTTTAACAACCTGACTGTACATGGGACAAGAGTTTTTTAACAACCTGACTGTACATGTGACAAGCGTTCTTCAATAACCTGACTGTACATGTGGCGAGCGTTCTTAAACAACCTGACTGTACATGTGACAAGGGTTTTTCTAATAACCTGACTGTACATGTGACAAGCGTTCTTTAATAACCTGACTGTACATGTGACAAACGTTCTTTAATAACCTGACTGTACATGTGGCGAGCGTTCTTAAACAACCTGACTGTACATGTGACAAGCGTTCTAATAACCTGACTGTACATGTGACAAACGTTCTTTAATAACCTGACTGTACATTGGACAAGCGTTCTAATAACCTGACTGTACATGTGACAAGCATTCTTTTATAACCTGACTGTAGATGTGACAAGAGTTCTAATAACCTGACTGTACCTGTGACACGCGTTCTTTAACAACCTGACTGTACATGTGACAAGAGCTTTTCAACAACCTACTGTACATGTGACAAGCGTTCTTTAATAACCTGACTGTACATGTGACAAGCGTTCTTTAATAACCTGACTGTACATGTGACGAGCTTTCTTAAACAACCTGACTGTACATGTGACAAGCGTGTTTTAATAACCTGACTGTACATGTGACAGGCGTTCTTTAATAACCTGACTGTACATGTGACAAGCGTTCTTTAATAACCTGACTGTACATGTGGCGAGTGTACATGTGACAAGCGTTCTAATAACCTGACTGTACATGTGACAAGCGTTCTTTAATAACCTGACTGTACATGTGACAAGCGTTCTTTAATAACCTGACTGTTCATGTGGCGAGCGTTCTTAAACAACCTGACTGTACATGTGACAAGCGTGTTTTAATAACCTGATTGTACATGTGACAAGCGTTCTTTAATAACCTGACTGTACATGTAGCGAGCGTTCCTTAATAACCTGACTGTATATGTGACAAGCCTTCTTTAATAACCTGACTGTGTAGGTGACAAGCTTTCCTTGTTTTCCTGAGTGCATATGCGAAAATCGTTCTTTAATAACCGGATTGTATATGTGACAAGCATTCTTTAATAACCTGACTGTATATGCGACAGGCGTTCTTTAATAACCGGATTGTATATGTGACAAGCGTTATTTAATAACCTGACTGTATATGCCACAAGCGTACTTTAACAACCCGACTGTATATGTGACAAGCGTTCTTTAATAACCTGACTCTATATGTGACAAGCGTTCTTTAATAACCGGACTGTACATGTGGCAAGCGTTCTAAAACAACCTGACTGTACAAGTGACAAGCGTTTTTTAATAAGCTGACTGTACATGTGGCAAGCGTTCTTTAACAACGTGACTGTAGATGTGACAAGCGTTCTTTAATAACCCGACTGTACATGTGACAAGTGTTCTAATAACCTGACTGTACATGCGACAAGCGTCCTTTAATAAGGTGGCTGTACATGTGACAAGCGTTCTTTAATAACCTGAGTGTACCTGTGACAAGCGTTCTTTAATAACCTGACTGTACATGTGACAAGCGTTCTTTAATAACCTGACTGTACATGTGACAAGCGTTCTTTATTAACCTGACTGTACATGTGACAAGCGTTCTTTATCAACCTGACTATACATGTGACAAGCGCTTTTTAATAACCTGACTGTACATGTGGCAAGCGTTCTTAAACAGCCTGACTGTACATGTGACAAGCGTTTTTTAATAACCTGACTGTACATGTGGCAAGCGTTCTTTAACAATGTGACTGTACATCTGACAAGCGTTCTTTAATAACCTGACTGTACATGTGACAAGCGTTCTAATTACCTGATTGTACATGTGACAAGCGTTCTTTAGTAACCTGGCTGTACATGTGACAAGCGTTCTAATAACCTGACTGTACATGTGACAAGCGTTCTTTAATAGCCTGACTGTACATGGGACAAGCATTCTTTAATAACCTGACTGTAGATGTGACAAGCGTTCTAATAACCTGAATGTACATGTGACAATCGTTCTTTAACAACCTGACTGTACATGTGACAAGAGTTTTTTAACAACCTGACTGTACATGTGACAAGCGTTCTTTAATAACCTGACTGTACATGTGACAAGCGTTCTTTAATAACCTGACTGTACATGTGGCGAGCGTTCTTAAACAACCTGACTGTACATGTGACAAGCGTTTTTTTAATAACCTGACTGTACATGTGACAAGCGTTCTTTAATAACCTGACTGTACATGTGGCGAGCGTTCTTAAACAACCTGACTGTACATGTGACAAGCGTTTTTTAATAACCTGACTGTACATGTGACAAGCGTTCTTTAATAACCTGACTGTACATTTGGCGAGCGTTCTTAAACAACCTGACTGTACATGTGACAAGCGTGTTTTAATAACCTGAGTGTACATGTGGCAAACGTTCTTTAACAACGTGACTGTACATATGACAAGCGTTCTTTAATAACCTGACTGTACATGTGACAAGCGTTCTAATAACCTGACTGTATATGTGACAAGCGTTCTTTAATAACCTGACTGTACACGTGACAAGCGTTCTTTAATAACCTGACTGTACCTGTGACAATCGTTCTTTAATAACGTTCTAATAACGTGACTGCACCTGTAACAAGCGTTCTTTAATAATCTGACTGTACATGTGACAAGCGTCCTTTAACAAGCTGACTGTACATGTGACAAGCGTTCTTTAATAACCTGACTGTACATGTGACAAGCGTTCTAATAACCTGACTGTACCTGTGACAAGCGTTCTCTAATTACCTGACTATATATTTTATTAGCGCTCTGATTGTAGATATTATATGCGATCTTAGACACGCTCATTGTATATAAGAGATACGTTCTCGGAAAACCTTACCGTGCATGTGTATATGTGACAAACGTTCCTAGACAAATACACTGCGTATACGAGAAACGTAGTTTAATAAAATGATTGCATGAAGAGGGCACAATAAAAGCCGAAATATTTAAAGTAAAGGTTTTTTATTCAGAATGACACTACTTGTGTTTATGGGCAAAGAATTGATTGCATATGCGACGCAATCTGTCAAAGTGACTGACAACGGGATAAGCGTTCTTGAACAAACTGAATGTATAGGGGAAGTATTCTTGAACCAAAAACTGAACACGATTAGTGTTCTAACAGGCTGACTGCATATGTGGATTTATGTCATTGGTATTTTTCGCTAAAATAAATTAACGAAATGTTTAAAGGGGGAGTGGGCAGTAACAGGGCTAATTCATCTGTGCCTGTCATTGGATCTACCATTGCATTATTTTCTCCTGGTATATGAACTACAAAATACATTTCAATGTTTTCTGATGGGTTACTATGGTGGCCTGTCTGAAATCGTGTCTCACGGACGCTGATTTCGATCGGGCCTGACAGAATAATTATACATAACTTTGGCATTGATACTCTGATGAAGGAAAACGGTTTTCACTTGACTGGAATAAGTACCGTGTTGTATTGTGATAAAGTGTTCAATAATGGTTGGGTTGACAGGGCAGTGTGTCTTCACAGCTAATAAATACATTGTCTATGCAAGGGAAGATGGAGTGCAATGACAATAGCAGTTCTAATTATCTTCAGCTACTACAGAACATGCGGTCTTATAAATCTTATATATATTGCCAACCATTTAATCCATGGAATTATTTTAGTTTCGCGTGCATTTAATGTTCGCGAATCTTTTCCCTCGCGAAAGAAAGAGAATATTAAATGCCCATGAGAATAAGAGTATTAAACACAATTACAATATTTTCCTAAACCTATCTTAATATGCAATACGCCTACATGCCAGACGGTCATAGGACCTGATTTATGTTGGAAAGATTTGAGTAAATCACCGAGACCAATCATAATATCCAAACTATACGTATAACGGCGTCAGTGATGATTCGGTGCTCGAGGCGGCATTGGGACCGTGATGGTTCGGTGCTCGAGGCGGCATTGGGACCGTGATGGTTCGGTGCTCGAGGCGGCATTGGGACCGTGATGGTTCGGTGCTCGTGGCGGCATTTGGATCGTGATGGTTCGGTGCTCGAGGCGGCATTGGGACCGTGATGGTTCTGTGCTCGAGGCGGCATTGGGACCGTGATACTTCGGTGCTCGAGGCGGCATTGGGACCGTGATGGTTCGGTGCTCGAAGCGGCATTGGGACCGTGATGGTTCGATGCTCGAGGCGGCATTGGGACCGTGATACTTCGGTGCTCGAGGCGGCATTGGGACCGTGATGGTTCGGTGCTCGAGGCGGCATTGGACCGTGATGGTTCGGCTCGAGGCGGCATTGGGACCGTGATGGTTCGGTGCTCGAGGCGGCATTGGGATCGTGATGGTTCGGTGCTCGTGGCGGCATTTGGATCGTGATGGTTCGGTGCTCAAGGCGGCAGGGACCGTGATGGTTCAGTGCTCGAGGCGGCGTGGGACCGTGATCTTCGGTGCTCGAGGCGGCATTGGGACCGTGATGGTTCCGGTGCTCGAGGCGGCATTGGGACCGTGATGGTTCGATGCTCGAGGCGACATTGGGACCGTGATACTTCGGTGCTCGAGGCGGCATTGGGACCGTGATGGTTCGGTGCTCGAGGCGGCATTGGACCGTGATGGTTCGGTGCTCGAGGCGGCATTGGGACCGTGATGGTTCGGTGCTCGAGGCGGCATTGGGACCGTGATGGTTCGGTGCTCGAGGCGGCATTGGGACCGTGATACTTCGGTGCTCGAGGCGGCATTGGGACCGTGATGGTTCGGTGCTCGAGGCGGCATTGGGACCGTGATGGTTCGATGCTCGAGGCGACATTGGGACCGTGATACTTCGGTGCTCGAGGCGGCATTGGGACCGTGATGGTTCGGTGCTCGAGGCGGCATTGGGACCGTGATGGTTCGGTGCTCGAGGCGGCATTGGGACCGTGATACTTCGGTGCTCGAGGCGGCATTGGGACCGTGATGGTTCGGTGCTCGAGGCGGCATTGGGACCGTGATGGTTCGATGCTCGAGGCGACATTGGGACCGTGATACTTCGGTGCTCGAGGCGGCATTGGGACCGTGATGGTTCGGTGCTCGAGGCGGCATTGGGACCGTGATGGTTCGGTGCTCGAGGCGGCATTGGGACCGTGATGTTTCGGTGCTCGAGGCGGCATTGGGACCGTGATGGTTCGGTGCTCGAGGCGGCATTTGGATCGTGATGGTTCGGTGCTCGAGGCGGCATTGGGACCGTGATACTTCGGTGCTCGAGGCGGCATTGGGACCGTGATGGTTCGGTGCTCGAGGCGGCATTGGGACCGTGATGGTTCGGTGCTCGAGGCGGCATTGGGACCGTGATACTTCGGTGCTCGAGGCGGCATTGGGACCGTGATGGTTCGGTGCTCGAGGCGGCATTGGGACCGTAATGGTTCGATGCTCGAGGCGGCATTGGGACCGTGATACTTCGGTGCTCGAGGCGGCATTGGGACCGTGATGGTTCGGTGCTCGAGGCGGCATTGGGACCGCTCTGTCACGTGTAGGTATCCTGCCGTGATATGAATGGAAACAGAATGATGAAAGCGGCATTAAATCACATTCACTCACTCCAAGCCATATATAGATTACATGAGACTAGTTCACCCACACTTTGTATACAAAACTGTTCTGTCAATTTGGATTTTAAAGAACAGCTTATCATTTCAGCATTTTCACATTTTCCGTGGTACCGGTATAAACGCATTTGTACAATATACTTTAATTTTCATTGTAATTTATGATTTGAATTTAATGAGTACTATACCGTATATTTTCAGAAATGACAATTTACTATGGAGTTCAGCTCACCTACGAATCATTTTGTATGTATGGAAATAATTTTTGAGGGAAAGAATTCCTTTAAGACTACTTGTGGGTTAATACAATGATGGCTGGTTAGAGTTATCAGTGTAAAAATGACCAGATGTACGAAGATATCCTTTAGAGATTGTTTACAATAATGGAGTGCGTTAAGAGGAGTATACTGGGCATACTCATCCCTGCAATGTGGGGAATTTAGTTAACGATAATATATCTATGTAATATTCCTAATTACTTTTGCTGTTTACAGTCAGGGAAGGCTAATTTTACTCATCAATGCCAGTCTCCGTTGTTCTGCCGACAGAAAATATGCCTCATTTGTCATTTCAGCCTTTGTACTAAAAAGTCGGAATTTTCCTCAGATGAATTGAAGTGATTACGGATGGCAGGCGTTATGGAAACCTTTACTGGGCGCGGACAAGAAGGTGTTTTTGGTCGGGCTAATTACTTTCTTCAGAACGTAACTTACCAGTAAATCAGCACCAACTGACTGCATGTCCACATCCCAATGAGTAGGACTCTGACGACTGGAAGAATATATATGATCTGACTGTGTTACCATGGTTACTGAGCTGTCACAGTTTAGTGTATAGACATGATGATGTCCTACATCACAAATTACCAGAACGTCAATATCAATACACGTTACATACCACTAAATGTTTGTTGTTATCTCGGAGAATAGACGATCAGCTACAGCGAGTGGACCATATTCATTCCGGAAGTGAATTGTTTTGTGTAATACTTTCTATTTATCTCTCTACAATAGTTGATCTTCATGACTTAGAAGTTTCTTGGTCACTTTGTAAATAAAAAATAAATTTCAGGATATTTTCATTACACACCCGCTGCCGTCGCCATGGCAATGTTGATTCTATAACATCTCTTCTGTCAGTTGTGGCTCAGAAAAAAACTGGTGCATATAAAGGTCACCTCAACTTTTGACATATTTGAAGGCAGGATGTTAATAGATGAAAAGATGTATTGGGAATAGATTTTTCTGGACATGTGCCAGGCCAATTTACATATTATCTATGATGTTCCAGCGATAGCATTTTCCCCCAATTTAGAGTATATTGAACCATCACTAGCCCATACCTAATTAGTATAGGAAGGGCACAATCTGATCGCATTTCAGTGGGTGTGGGGGAAATGTGGCGTAACTTCCGGTGACGTCCCATCCGGTGACGTCACGTCCGAGGCAAAGGTCACATCCGACGCCAAGGCCATGTGAAGGTCAAACGTCGCATCCGAGTCAAACGTCATATGCAGCTCATTTCCGGGCTACGGTTTCGAGATCTTGATCCAGTCGACGTTGTTATATCCGTCAGGCAATGGTGCAAACCCCGCATCGAGTATTTATTCCATTTCGATGTCTTAATCATTAATCAATGAGCACACAACCAATGAGAATGTTTCAATGATCAGCAGCGGGGTACATGCTAGACTGTGGATTGGCGGAGGGGAGAATTAGCCAATAGGAGATGAGATGTAGTCTGGGAATTCCCCTTGTATTGTTTGTATAACTGGTTTACGCCATGATCTCCATCTACCCGGAAGGTAGCCTGGTAGATCTCCCCTATCTCCATGGACTCTTCTACTCGGAACGGCGGATCGACCTCCATGGGCTCTTTAACTCGGGGATGCATGTGCTCTTCAATATTTTCATTGTGTCCTCTTTGTCTCGAGAATGGGCATCCCATGGATGACGCGTTGATGACGTCTCAGTTGACTGGGATGCTTAAAGAATATATCACACTCCGTACACGCATGTGTGGGTATTTATGCCGATCACGTGTGTGACGACGTAAACTATGCAGGCGATAAAAGGCCTTCCAGCACGTCATGCACGTGAACGTCCTGACAGAGTGAACAACGAGACCGTACTTTCGCTTTTATAAGGCGAGTCGCCGAACTAGTTTTAACCGGTTCAAAACGCTTGGCCATTACCTCCCCTAACGAAAACATCGGGGCACAAGAAGTATACGGCTTGCTCCTACGCTAGTCAGCATGTGCACCTGGTGCATTGGTGCTAATACTGTTATGTGGAAAATGGAATAGGTCTTTGGATTATGGACGCGGATTTTCTCTAATGGACGACGGCTGGATTATGAATGACGGACTAGACGCTTGTAATCAATAAAACACCAATAAAAACACATAAGATAGGGTATTGGGTGAGAACTCATTTTCTTTATTCAACAACAACAAAATGAGAACAACCACGTGAGAACTTAAGCGGAGAACGGTGCCTGTACATTGAAATGGTCTTCGATAAACACCAGTACATCTCGGTCCTGGGCCTGAGGGTACTTGTCAAACATCTGTACGATCCTAGGTATGGGGTATCCACGACACCGGTGGTAGAGGTAAAACAGGCAGTATTGTTCAAACACGCTACTGTTGAGGCCTTGCAACGCTTGACTTCCAACACCACGTCTCTGTACCTTCGTCCATAAAGGCCGTCAGGTCGGGATGGACGGATGGATGCCGTACTGGGCAAAGTATTCGCCCCGGTCTTTTGTCAAGTACACGGCCATCCAATGCTCCCTGGGTCGATCCGATCTAACGGGAACGTCTCGGAAAAACATCCCTTGAAAGATGGTCAAAAAATGTTGAAAACGACATTAAACTCTCTCGAGCACCCACACAACTGGGTGTATCACACTGGTAAGTTCTCGATCCGTGTGGTGTGGGAGGCGGTGTCACGGGCTTTTTTCTTGCATCTAAGCCCAACGCTGCGGATTTCCGACTATTTTGGGAGTGCCTTGTTTCAGGTCGATGAGCATCTAGCCGTACTATGGGGTCATCGCCAAAGGCTTCCCGCGCAAACTCGGTGCGCCCAGGGTACATTTGTCTCGTCAGATGCAACAGTTGAGTGGTGTTTCTTGGGTTTTTAAACACCACCAGGTAATGACCATTCAAGCTCTTACTAAACAAATTCTGCACGATGTAGATGACGCTACACGATGAGTCGCCGATGGTGACTACCTTTGGTAAAGAGCTGGGTCAATCGATAATCGGTTTCCACCATGAGACCGTCGACAATCACTATGGTGTCCGGTTCCAAGTCGGTCAGGGTAGTCGCATAGGCGGCTTGCCTTTCTCACTAATACCACACGACTCGGACGATGTGTGGGGCTATCGTGCTGCCGGCGTGTTGAATAAGCTTCTGAAGGAAATACGTCTGTCCTTATCCCGTCGGATCTGTTTTGGGATGATACCATTGGGGTCCATGGTTGAAGTTTTATCCTTTGGCGTGGTAACTCGCTCTCGTAAATCTTGTAGGGACCCACAAGCCGTTCAGCAGTAATCCGCAATGTTCGGGTGTAGTAAGTACCGTGGCAGTCTTTGGTGAAGAAGGTACTGTGGTAGACTGGGCTTGTAGTGTAGTAGGTACGGTAGTAAGCTGGGTCTGTGATGTAGGAATAAGCTGCGTCTGTACCCGGTAGAGTCTGGTAGTGAGTGTGATGGTGGTCGATAGGGGTAAGACCGGGCCGTTAAGTATATCGTTACAAGCGTCTAGTCCGTCATTCATAATCCAGCCGTCGTCCATTAGAGAATATCCGCGTCCATAATCCAAAGACCTATTCCATATTCCATATAACAGTATTAGCACCAAATTCAAAAAGACAATCATTGTATACATAAACATAGGCTTGTTTCCTGCAAGAGAGAAGCTTTCAAGCAGTTTTCAATGATGCCGACAAGACAGCATGATGTTCCAAAAATATCAAATCCGTATCGCTGATCAGTATTCTTAATCCATAATATTCGTTGTAAAGTCGTCATCTAAAGAATGATGTATCTCAGTCACGCTTTGATTGTGACTGTTCATATGAGTACCATGAGGATCTTGAAGTACATGGGTTCATACGGCCCCTAGCCCCGGGTTAAGCGGAATTAGACACAAGCTACGAAACGTAGCGCCATAGATCTTGCACGCTACGTTCGTATTTTGCTATCAGCATGCGATATGTATCGCCAAATTTGAGAAACTTTGAGTGGAGGCGCTTGGTGGAATAGCCCTGTTTTATAAGTTTCTGCAACAATGTTTTGTGACGTTGATTAAAATCATAACATTTAACACAGGATCTAGCAAATGCTACTAAGCGAGATATGCATACGCCATATGCAAGTCCCACTGGAATATTACTATCCAGAAAGGGATAGTTTTCTCACCTGACCTGCCGTCAAAAAGGGTTTCGGCCGGTTGAGTAACGAGATGATAATGACCACGTCGTGGAAGACACCCCCATACATCAAACCCAGGAGGACTAAGACCGTGATCACAGCGCCCACTTGGACTTTACGGGTTTGATGAGATTGACAAATTGAATGAACACGGCCATCTTTCAAACTTCACGAAGTGAGACATCTTGCCTCGGCGTTGCCCGGTGTTCAGGATGCGTTCCACACGGTAGTAATCTGATGTGGATTTCACCACGGGCTGTAACTCCACGTCATAAAACGTCCCTTCCAGGGATTCCCCTTGGAGACCTTCCAGTTGTTATACCGTGGGTTGACGGGGCAAGTGAAGAGTGATTACACAAAGTGTGTTTTGCTCCAGTTGGGCAGGTATGATTTTTCGAACCTGTCCTTGACTTTGCTGATGTACCCTTGATCACCACGCTGGAATTAATGTGGACTTAGACGTTGGATGGATGCCGTGAGATATAGGATGGTCCCGACTTGGACTTCGTTGCGATGGGTGACTTAGATGGGGGCTGTCTGGATACTGCGATGATAGGCCCGATTGTATCCTGCCACCAACTGGGAAAGAACCGACGTGTATTCTGATCGATGTACTTGTACATGCGGCATTTGAAAGTGCGATTGAAACCCTCGACGACCGAGACTTTGGTCGCGTTGTACGTGAGACATAAGAACACCGTGTGTGTTTTCAGAAACTGCTGAAAGGGTCTGTTGAGGAATTCTGTCCCTTCATCCGGCTGTAAGTACAAGGGTTTGCGCTCCGTCTTGAAGACCTGCTTGAAGGCATTGATGACATTCTCCCACGTTTTCGTCTTGATAGGGAAGACCCAGGCATATTTCGATAGGATATCGATGCAGGTCAAGAGATAGCTTTTGTGTGTAGCAAAGGCACTCATATCGACCAAGTCCGCTTGTCATTAGTTGTCCATGCCTTGGACGAGGTTTTCATCAATTCGCCACTCAACACCCGTTTGAATTTTCGCCAACCAGTCCTCGTCAATCAAACGGTTTCTAGTGGGTCTGTCGCACACATCCCCAATATTTTCGATGATCTCCAAGCACTTCTCAATACCTCTGGATGAGACATACGTACGAAATTATCCGTCATCTTGAAGTCGATTCCACGCTCTTATTGACTGGTGGCCCGAGCATGGGGCTTTTATGCAAAAAGGGGTATATTCTGTCTTTGCCACAGCGTTAGGGTCAATAGGGCAAAGAGAGCATTGTGAGGCCAGCGAGCCGTCGCTGATTTCGACGTGACCGCTCGTGCCATAGTTCGGGCATCAAGTTGTGTGATAGCACACCGCCTCATGGAGTCGACTCCCGCAAGTACCGCTTCTGTGAAGTCATCAAGTATATGGCTTCGCCCCTCGTTGTCGTTGCCATCTGCAAACATGGACCGGACCACCGCTCGGTACCCCGCGAGTGAATAAACCACGATCGGATACCGTAAAACGCGAGCCGCACAGGTCTCCGTCATGGCTCAGTGGGAATGAGAGCATGGAATGGAGTGAGGCGGTGTTTTATAGACGCACCTGAGGGGTACTATATGTATGGGTGCTCGCCTACTCCCACTATAGCGGTGTAAATTTCGTGTTCCGCGTGTTCTCCGGCAAATATGCATTCCCTATCCCCACCCTTCACCACTCGCCTAGCCCCGAGTCACTGGGGACCACTATTACCTTATAAGCGTCTGGTCCGTCATTTATAATTCAGCCGTCGTCCATTAAAGAATATTCGCGTCCGTAATCTAAAGATCTATTCCATATTTCATATAACGGCACCAAATTCAAAGAGACAATCAACAGTATACATAAACATAGGCTAGTTTCCTGCAAGACAGAAGCGGTCAACAGTTGTCAATGATGCCGGCAAGACATCATGATGTTCCAAAATGTCAAATCCCTATCGCTGATCAGTATTCTTAATCCCTATGATATTCGTTGTCAAGTCGTCATCCAGAGAATTATGTATCTCAGTCACGCTTTGTTTGTGACGGTTCATTTGAGCACCATGAGGATCTTGAAGTACATGGGTCCATATGACCCCTAGCCCTGGGTTAAGCGGAATTAGACACAAGTTACGAAACGTAATGCCATAAATCTTGCACGCTACGCTCGTATTTTGCTATCAGCATGCGATATGTATCGCCAAATTTGAGAAACTTTGAGTGGAGACGCTTGGTGGTATAGCCCTGTTTTATAAGTTTCTGCAACAATGTTGGGGAAGTTGATTAAAATCGTCACATTTAACACAGGATCTAGCCAATGCTACTAGCGAGATATGTATATACCATATGCATGTCTCACTGGAATATTACTATCCAGAAAGGGAAAGTTTACGGTGCCGAAATTGTAATCATCTACGAGGCCTACGAGCTATAGGGTACAGAGGGCATCACCAGGCGCCTACGCATGCGTGCGATGACGTCTCTTCCGACGATCTACATAGGTAAGCGCACCTGCATGTGGTGACGTCACTTCCGGTGAAGCCGTCACTTGACGTCACCTCCAGGAACTCCGTGCTCTTAACTGGCCCATCCCACAGCTTCGAGTTCTTATCTAGTTCATCTCTGAGTTCCCAGCTCTTGCATATAAACAAGACTTGCATCTGTGAATGCCAAGCATATTCGAAGTCATTTTTCATGCCATCCAATCTATGTAGATATATGCGTTCCATACACAAAAGCATATAGAGAGAAGACATCTCACAAAACGGAGTCTAGATAACGTGCTAGTCCAATGTACGCACGAAGAAGGAGTACGATCAACACATACGTCACAGACGAGACTATTAGAGCATCTCTATGCCATGACCGTCAGCGGCCCAACGGGGTGTCGAAAGACGTGCTGGGTGATAAAATTCTTAGAGGAAGGGCCCATCAGCTATACCCGTTTAGCTTTGTGCTACAGCCAGTGGCAACCCGCCTACGAAACTACAAGGTTACAGAATGTGAGCTTCGTCCAAGGCATCCATCATGTTATCGATCAATCGTATTACTTCTACCCCAATCAGACCAACGTGGTAGTCCTGGATGATCTAATGTGCGACCAAGAACAATTCACAAATCGCCGACTTGTGTATCAAAGGAAAGGCTTCCAGAGATATTGCCTTGAGCTGCCAATACTTCGTGTTGTTTTCCAATATCATCGACAGAGCACAAAACCGTGTGTTTGGTAGTCGAATATATCCTCAGAACTTTGACCATTTCATGCAGGCGTCTCAAGCCGCGTGCGGCTATCTGTTCGTAGACTTAAAAGCTCATACCCCCGAAGATCCACATGTTACCCGGCGTGGGCTCACCACAAATTCACAATCTGCTATCTTCATGTCATCCACACCTGGCAGCGCCCACCCAGCAGTTCCCAATCCAAACTACTCCCTTCATACCGCCAGCTCAAGTTTGCTCGCATCACCCAAACGTGACGGTCCAACCCGAACCCATACAAGAGAATGAACACAAGGTGAACAAAAGGCCACGGAGGGATTTGTTAAAAGAAAGCATAGGTGGGGGAGACCTTGAAGGCCACAGAAAACAAGTTTCATCGCAAAGCGTATTCGAAAAAGGAAGCCCCAATTTTAGCCCATTACGTATTAGCGCCCAAACTACGACAGATTTACGTAAACACTATGTCGAAGAACCCGTTCCATATGGAAATCGAAAGAACAGCGTTAATGTTGAAAACCCCAGGCATGAGCTGGACAGCGGCGTATGTCCGAGCGATGGCGCAAAAGAAACACCTGTTTGAACGCATCATTAAAACCAAAAGCGTCCCACTATAAACACCCCACACCAGACCAGTCTCTTCATTCTACCATGAGCACTATCCACGACCTAATTGACGCAGCTGACGGACATGGCTTTGGCGCCCGACAATGCTCGGCGACGCCTGACAACCCCTATCTAAACGGCATCAACACCCGTCGATAAAAACCGCCCCAGCCGATAGACAAGCACAGTCGACGTTAAACCCATCAACATGGCTTATCGTTGCCTTCAGTGTGGACGCACCTTTACCAGACACCACGATATGACGCGGCATCAGAGGAATATACACGCAGACACAGAGTGGCTGGAAGCCAAAGAGCCCACTGAAGCAGATAATGACGCAGCGACTGATGCAAGGACTGTTGAGAGACTATCCAGTGATATGGAGAGCCGGACCTCAGATACTCAGGCTACATCCCAGGAAAGCCTGAGTGAGGAAGAACCTACCCTTTGGGACCGTATCGTGACAGCGGCCATTAATACCCACGCTACGGCGATCGAGCACGCCAGGCAGGAAACCTTGCAACATGCGTACATGCAAATGCGCCCGACCATCAGGATAACCACTAGGGCGATCAATAAACAGTCAGCCTGCTACCGCGTGATGAGTCCATCATGAAGACCAAGCGTCACTTGGAGGAGCATATGGGGTGACCACTCACCGAGGCCCTGGAAAATGCGATCAAAATCCGCAAGCAGCTGTTCATGACCGAAGATTGGACAACAGCATACCAGAAAATGTAACACACCAATAGCGGCTCCCCCAGATTGCGTGTACTGTGATGGCGGGAATAATAAAATGTGTACGCAATACGCTTGTTGTTATTGTTCTCTCTAGTAAATAAAAATATGCTTAGCACCGACCTCACCCGTCGGAATAGGGGTGTGTGTGTGTGTATGTGAACAAATAACAGTGTGCTTTCCTATCTAGCCACATTTGAAAGTGATTTCCCCCAGTTTTTAGCGTAAACTCCGTATTTCCGGGGAAAATCCTAGTTTTTACATCCACCCCACCCATCAAATGACCGCATGTCCTCTCCATGTTGCCATAGCAACCCAAGGTCAAAGATACAATGGCTGTGACCTCCCCACTTTCCTCCACATTTCCCCTCGGCCATCAAATATTCGACCATATTTCCACTTTCTATACCACTTACATGAGTGGGGATCACTGATAGAGAGGCTTTCAAATGCCCCTATTATCATAACAGTTACAAAAACGCATGCTCATACACAATACGATTTCTCCGTTCACATTTCTAAGTAGCCCTGATAGATCGACTCACCTCAATCATTCAAAATTCGAGGTGTAAATTATCTCTACTAACCAGAGACCAGCCAATCAGAACCGACCCAACGACTGGGTGTATGATGACATCTTTCCTCACCTGTTACGTCATTTCTCCTAATATGGCGGTAGATGTGACTAAAAAACGTAGGACAGTCAATCAATAATCTAATATGGCGGTAGGTGTGACCAGAAAACGTAGGACAGCCAATCAATAACCTAATATGGTGGTAGGTGTGACCAGAAAACGTAGGACAGCCAATCAATAACCTAATATGGCTGTAGGTGTGACCAGAAAATATAGGACAGCCAATCAATAACCTAATATGGTGGTAGGTGTGACCAGAAAACATAGGACAGCCAATCAATAAAATAATATGGCGGTAGGTGTGACCAGAAAACGCAGGACAGTCAATCAATAACCCACTCTTACGACACATTTCTAAATTCAAAATTATTCCATGTCATCGATATTTCGTGTCTATTTACATGTGTAAATTCTTCTGAACAGAACCCGTGGGCTGATCAATAAAGTGAACTGAGAAGTCGGCCTACGTATGAAGATACCACGACATAGAATGAAATATGCTGCACATCGCCTATCATTGGGATAATTGGTTTTATTCCTCGGTCCACATAATTTTGTAGCAATCCTCCTAATTCACTAATCTAAGCGTATATGGCTTCTTCAATGTTCGCTCCATCAATTTCATTGATATGGTGACATAGTTACATTGCAAAAAAAGAAGTTGAATTATATATAATCAAAGGAAAACTGAACAGCGACATTTTCCTCGGGCTTTATCAATCAATGGTTACGGTAACGTAGCCTTTTAGGAATGAAAATATATCATCTACAAAGAGGACATAAGTAATCACAGGTCTTCTAGCTGAGCGAATACGGATTATTCTCTCTGGTTGGGGATGGATGAAAGAGAACCAGTTCTTTTGGCAACCTGCAAATTGAAAAGGATAATTTCTAGTCGGTGTAAGATTGGAATTCCAGTTAAGTCGGACGCAAATGATTGAAATCAGGAATAGATCGTACCATTTCATAGTAAGGGGTGTCAGATAGGTGGTGTCCAGCCGCTATCAATCCATGTAGATTGTTACGTGACAGCAAAGTACAACAGCATTCGAGCTAGGACGCTGAGACTGTCTACACTAATTTACACCTTATATATATCACGGAGCCGTAAAAGGGACATGGGAAAACTTTTTTTATCCGACAAGTAAGTCGTTATAACCATTTATTATGTCGTTAAAACGACTTAATAGGTCGTTTTAACGACTAAATAGGGGCTGCAAAAATTTGCCAAGTCCCTTTTACGGCTCCGTAGTTACACCCTCAAGGTTGCTATTTTTACCTGCGGCACGCAGGTCTACGGGAGGCTCGCGTTGTTGTTGTTCTTCTTCTTCTTGTTCTTGTGACTTTTTGAAATGCGCATGCGCTAAGAGAGTGTGATCTCTGCCACACTTTTCTTTTCAACCTCCGATCTCACATGAAACCACTGTCTTCAAGCGCGTTTGAATTCATTTGCAACTATATTCGGTGGAATGAATTATTGCTTCGTTGATTTCCGTTCAGACTTCAATTCTCTTACGTCAGTCGCTTTAAAGCTGTCGGTCGTCACATCAGTCACTGTCTTCAGATATTACCATTTTCATTGAACAGTATGCAGATGTATACACAATTTAAGATCCTTGGATTTCTTATATACCAAAGAAGATGAGCCGCAACCTTGTCGGTGGTTCAGCTAATTTGCATACAGTCCCAGGCGACTGTCTTAGAAAGTAGAAAAATAAGTTCACTACTTCTAGTAATCATTTTATCTACCCAATCTAGATAAAACACAAATTGGCGAAGAAGCATAACAAGTAACGCATTATCATTATGATTAACATTGAATAATACTTGGTATCAAATTATAGATCATGCATCATAAAAACAAACGCAACAATTACGTTTCAGAAGTAAGCGGAACAACTCAGCAACTTTCACCGAATAAAGATGTTTAACTTTACCCCCAAGCAATTCGCATATATGGAAATATGTTTTGAAAGGAAGAATAACTTAACCCTCTGTGGGAATCGAAACAATGACCCTCCAATCCCTGGACTTGCACTTAATGGTAGCTATACCGATTCATTGATAATACTCAAAACTGACTTTATGCGCAAACGGTTTTATAATACATAAATGACTATGTACTATTTAATGAGTCCGACAACCCTATGCGCGAACAGTACATCATAGTTATATTGTGTACTTTCGGTTACAAGCATGAAATTTGGCACATAGCTATTTCGAATGATCCTCTTTCGGAACCAGTCCCTCTATCCTCATTCTCGCAAGCCAGGGCCTTGCTTCGCTGGTATTGATGTTCTCGTCCTCTTCCGCACTCATAATCCCTTTAGAATTGCATTAATCACTTCCGTAAAATCAATACTTATGTGTATCAGCAGACAACGGGCAGAAACATGTTGCATTTGACATCATTCTCTCAAGTCAGAGCCCATTTCTGCTAGAACTTACTGGTTCTACACTTCACAATTTACGTTACTTTGTCAATCAGTTTTACGAATGAAATTACGTCATATATTAGCAGATACTGACCATAAAAGCGATCTATTTGACCTCGTTGTCAATGTCTTAGCTATACCGACTCATTGATAATACTCAAAACTGACTTTATGCGCAAACGGTTTTATAATACATAAATGACTATGTAGTACTTAATGAGTCCGACAACCCTATGCGCGAACAGTACATCATAGTTATATTGTGTACTTTCGGTTACAAGCATGAAATTTGGCACATAGCTATTTCGAATGATCCTCTTTCGGAACACAGTCCCTCTATCCTCATTCTCGCAAGCCAGGGCCTTGCTTCGCTGGTATTGATGTTCTCGTCCTCTTCCGCACCCATAATCCCTTTAGAATTGCATTAATCACTTCCGTAAAATCAATACTTATGTGTATCAGCAGACAACGGGCAGAAACATGTTGCATTTGACATCATTCTCTCAAGTCAGAGCCCATTTCTGCTAGAACTTACTGGTTCTACACTTCACAATTTACGTTACTTTGTCAATCAGTTTTACGAATGAAATTACGTCATATATTAGCAGATACTGACCATAAAAGCGATCTATTTGATCTCGTTGTCAAAAGCTAGGACCTTGATTTCCTTGAGAGTTTTTTAAATTTATTTTGATACCTTTCATATTGACTTGGAAGTCATTTTCGCGAACGCAATAATTTGATGTACCAAAAGATAATAACGAGAATTCGACATGATTCTCTTATACACGCAGACCTTGTTTAGTGAACTAACCCTGAAATTTCGCACTTAAATCACCTCCCGAATGACTTAATGACAAACATATTCGCGAATTGATTATAGGGCGATATCCATAGATACTGACAAGAAATGTTTCTTATTTGCAGAATTTGACTTAAAAAAAAAAAATAATAAAATTATCAACCTTCGAAAAGGCTTGACCAAACATGTCGGATGAGGTGATATCTCCTAAGGATGAAATAGGTAATCATTTGTATAGAAGGAGCAAATCATGCATTGATATTGGCTTGCTGCATGGAAAAGAGTGTCAAGGTACCGTATTTAGTTTGCAGATGATAACGCACATAAATGCAGAAACTTAATTTATTATTCTAATCGAATATCAAGACTGTCACAGGCCTCAATTTGAATCGTGAAAAATGTCATTATGCCTCTTGAACAGTTCGATAAAGCCTTCAACCCCATTCCATAGTTTCACAGATCAAAGTGATAGACCTGATAATAAATTCATTGAAAATTAACTTTGACGGAAATATAAATTTTCCATTTTGCTCGGCAAAGTAAGCGAGAAGGGAGACTGAAGAGCGTAGATGTTCGCGCTATGACTAAATCCTTGAAATTTGTTTGGATTTCCAAATATTTGAAAGCCTTTTTGATTTGCAAAAATCAACGGCTGAACGGAATGTTTTGAAACTTGGAATTCACGATACTTGTACCAAGACATTGCCAAAGCGATTATTGTGACTTCGTCTGTCAATTCAGTATAGACGGCACGGACCAGTCAACATCGTCGGATTTTGAACGAGGAAAGCGAATATATATATATTGTGTCAAATCTATTAGTCAATTCCTGCAATTGTGGGTTAGAAGTTGAAAATTACTTCCCTTGGCATGAAAACACTTGCAGATGGCGCTTTTTTTCTACAATTACCACTACCTCCGCTGATATGTCTTTCACTGTATTATTGCCACTGCCGCAGGTTTTGACTACAATGTAGTCATTTCTCACTTGTTAATTTCCACATCATCCTCTTACTCGGGCGTTGCTGATTATAGTCCAGAGCACCAGAAAACGAGGGTGTTTTTCATTTTTCCACGTTGTCACATTACTGAACACTAACTCAGACGATTTCTGTGTTACCATTGCAATATGCCAGAAAGCGCAATTCTCAGATCACTCCATTTCCCTCCGCCCCTGAAAATCCTCAGAACCGAATACATTAAGTTTTTAGCCTCACTGGTTTAATATGAAATCCGTGAGCTGATTAGAGTTAATATGGATGTAGGTACAAACAGTCGTCACGTGACTCTATAGGAAAAGTAATCAGGAAATGTATGTTGGTGAGACAACAAAGACCATGATCTCCGACTAAACGGAATGAACCTCCTTAATCTGTTAATAATGAAAAATGATTTTTAGCCATGTAGTTACGTTATCTATCCTCTTACAGAATAGTTCTCATCTACAAGTTTAGCTGGACTATATTGATTTTTGGCTTAACTTGTCTTAATGATATATAGTTGTTTGTAATATGTCTGACCCTGGTGCCTGCAGAGTGACAAATCTCGGGAGTACAGGTCAGACTGAGGAACATATTGATCTGTCCACTCGTTCACGGCCGCTTAGACTAACGGCCAGATTGTCAGACGATGTCAGCCATAATAATCTCATGGACTCAAAAAAGTTCATTGCGTGTACGAGTGTGAAAGGGATCCCAGACCTAGTAGATTGAGACCGACTCCAGGACCTGTACATTTACCGATACACGTGTGTTAGGAAAACAAGTCTTAGCTGGGTTAAACGATAATAGGTGGACTTAGATTCCTAACGGTTTGCCTTTCCGTTTACCCTAAATCCAGGAAAACTGTATACATTGATCCATACTACCTCTTTGAACATACCTAGGTGAGTAGTATAGGAAGGGCAAATCTCATCGCATTTCGGTGAGTTTTTTTGGGGGGGGATGTGGCGTAATATATGGCGCCATGATGTCACATCCGGTGACATCACATCCGGTGTAAAGGTCATATGGAGGTCAAAGGTCAAAGCTCACTTCCGGCCAAAGGGCAAAGGTCACTTCCGGTGTATATCTGCGCATGGGCATTCGGGGAATAGTAAAAAAATGGCATTTGATTGGACATGTTGGGCTCGAGGTAGGCCTAGTGGGTCAATGGTATCGAAGAGGGTGTCAACGTGAAGCGCTCGTGCAGGCAGATCAGACGATGGGTGGTTAGGTCACGCGACTGGGAGGTGTGGCTGTAAACGTTTCTCCAGAATACAGAAAAAGATCAACTGGCTCGAGGTGGGCCCCTAATGGGCCTACGGGATCGGTAAGGGTGTCCGCGTGAAGTGCTACCTCGAGCCCGATCAAGTCGTGCGTGGGTGCATGTAAAACTAGGACTTGCTTTGAAAATATAAAAGGCGAAACACGGACTTTATCAGTAAAAATATAGAAATACTCCCATTAAATGGGTGCCTAGGTGAAGTAATAGTGGACCCCAGTGCCTCGAGGCTAGGCGAGAGGTGAAGGGTGGAGAAAGCGAGTGCATATTTACCGGAGAACATGTAGAACACGGACTTTACACCCATATGGTGGTGATAGGGGAGCAGCTTTAGATATATAGCTATACATACATACATACATACATAGACATAGACAAATTTTATTTAGAGTTGGTCTGGTATATAAATATAAACACAAGCTCACAGGAGCTATTTCTACCGACTATAACAATAAGAGAGTAAGAAATATAGAAGTGAGGATAAAATACACAGAACATGGCAACAAAATAGTAATTACGAGTCTAATTGTTAAGAGAGAATGGTAGCCGTTATAAAATCGAGAGGCGTGCGGATCACATTAAATAACATAAAACGGTTATAAATAAATTCAGTAGCAGGAATCACACCTGAAAGAATTTTTGCCTTATCATGTCAAAATGAGTTTCTTTAAATTCTTAAAATTATCAATCTGTCTCGTTGAATTACATAGGCAATCCATTTCATACATCTGCTGCCTTAAAGCGAAATGAATTGAGACCATATTTAGTGGTATTTACTCTAGGCTTTTCCAAACAATTTGTCTATCTAAAAAAATATGTACCATCTTTGGTCTTAACTAGGTCGTGGAGGTAGGTAGGTAGGCCCTATTGATAATTTTGAACGTTTCTAAAGCAAGAGATCTGAGCCTTCGAATATGGACACATGAAACAGGTCTTTCTTTAAGCAGACTTTGATAGTCTGATTCGTAATCGTGCGCAATAAATCGTAATGCCCTTTCGTGAATCGTTTCTAATTTCTGAGTATTACCAATACTTTGAAGATCCAAAACCAGGGGGCAATAGTTGAATTAGGATAATATAAATGAGTAGTGTATAGTGAGTCTACTCTTAGACGTTAGCATGTCACTGATTCGTTTAAGGGCGTTAATTTGTCGCGAAGCCTTTATACACAGATTTGAAATATGTCTATCCAAATTAAGCAAGAAGTCAAGAGAAGTGACAAAATCTGTACACAGGATATCAACGTCTTCAACAGTAAAACCAGGGTACAGAATCTTGGTACGTTTTCCAATTGACAAGGCCTAAAACTTATCAGGTTTGGCTTTCATCAGACGGCTGAATTATGAATGACGGACCAGACACTTCATCCTGTTCATTAAAAACCAGTCTAGCAGTTTTTACATTCTCTTTGGCGACATGAATGTCCTTATGATGAAAAAATCAAGGTATTTTCGTCAGCATAATTATAGAGAATACATTCTTTTACAAAATAAAGCATATCATTTACAAAAATATTGAACAGTATGGATTCACGTGGCACTCCCCGTTCTAACTTAGCCCAAGTACTAAAGTTATTTCCCAGATGGACTCTATGCTGTCGATCCCGAAGATAACTATCTAATAGATCAACTGCACTCAACTATCTAATAGATCAACTGCACTCTGGTCCAGACCATAATCTTTAAGTTTTTCCAGCATAAGATCGTGTGGAAGACTATCGAAGGCCTTGGATTGATCCATCAAGAAGACACCATTCGTAATCATGAAGCGTTTGGGAGAAGGTGTTGGACAGCTTATACTACAACCCCGCCAAGCCCCATGGGATTCGTTGATCACAAGTCTAGGGCCTGGTTAAAAACCCAGGACACCTATAGCTTACATCGAGCTGCCCGGCGCCATTTTTCACGGAACGGGTCATCGTCGGAGGCATGGGCAGCCAATGTCAAGCGGAATTGATCTATATGAGTGCCTTTGCTAAACACAACGACGGCAATGGCTATCTCTTGACCTGCATCGATATCCTGTCGAAATATGCCTGGGTCGTCCCCATCCGGACGAAAACGGGGAAAATCTCATCAACGCCTTCAAACAGACTGAAGCAGATTGTACTTACAGACCGATGAATGGACAGAATTCCTCAACAGACTCTTTCAGCAGTTTCTGAAAATCGACAAGGTGTTCTTCTTTCACACATACAACGAGACGTCGAGACGTTCAATCGCACCTTCAAAGGCCGCATGTGGAAGTAGTTCACCTAAAGGAATACACATGTTCTTCCCCAGTTGGTCGCCGGGTACTAGCCTATCACCGCAGTATCCAGCGGGCCCCCATACAAGTCACCCAGCGTAACGAAGCCCAAGACTGGACCGTCCTGTATCTCAGGTCAACCCTCCAACGTCTACGCCCCTATAAATACCAGCGTGGTGATCGAGTGCACATGAGTAAAGTCAAGCAAAAGTTCAGAATATCATATCTCCCAACTGAAGCGACGAACACTCGTGATCACTCGTCACCTACCCCTTCAATCCACTGTATATCAAATGGAAGATCTCCAAGGGGAACCCCTGGAAGGGACGTTTTATGACGTGGAGTTACAGCCCGTGGCGAAATCCACATCAGATAACTACCGTGGAACGCCTCCTGGAGACCGAGCGACGCCGAGGCAAGACGTATCACTTCGTGAAGTGGGAACGATGGCCGTGTTCATTCAATTCCTCAACCTCGTCAACCAAATGAAACGGATATAAGACGCTTCACTGGAATCGGAGTTCAGTCTGTCCTCAGACATGGACAGAGTGCGACTGCCGCTGACACTCCAAACCCGACAAGGCAAAGTGGGTGCTGTGATCACGGTCTTACTCATCCTGGGCTTGTTGTATGGGGGTGCATTTTATGAGGCCATTGTCATCTCGCTACTCAGCCAACCGAGTCCCTCTGTGACGGCAGGTCAGTATAGCCTGCTGCCGCTTGAAATGAAGGGCGATTCCACGCATAGGTCCATCATTGGAACCAAGCGTCACTTGGAGGAGGATATGGGGTTGCTTCCCACCGAGGCCCTGGAAAATGCGATCAAAATCCGCAAACCGCTGTTCTAGGACATTTTGTCGCAACGTATCCTGGACTGCCCGAGGAAGCTTTGGCACAAGAGGAAACAAGCATGACCGAAGATTGGACAAGAATATACTTGAATTGTAAACACACCCATAGCGACTCCCCCAGCTCGGGTGTCCTGTGATGGGGGGGGGGATAATAAATGTGTACGCAATACGCTTGTTGTTGTTGTTGTTGTTATCTCCAATCAATAAGAATAGTGCTTAGCACGGACTACATCCGTGGGAATAGGGGTGAGTGTGATCAAACAACAGTGTGCTTAGTTAACCACCTCTCTTTCTCTCTCTCCGCGTGAGTCTATCCCACCCCATACTTCATCCTATGGAATATATGTATGTATATATGTACAACGGGTCGCTCATGCCCACCATAGGGGTATAAAGTCCGTGTTCATCTTTTCTATTATATACCCGAGTATGGAGAGGCTTGATTACACTAGTTAGAAATAACACGACAAATACCAATTTGTACATGATTACATGTATTATGGAGCTTTCGGAATGTACTTATTCCATCATCAGGATTTGGCTAAAGCAAGTAGTTCAAGAAAACAGGGTGTATATATACATGTACAGTGTTAACATTGTCATTAACAGAGTTCAGACAAGTGTACATAAACTACTATAATAAAGATATAAACACAGTACAGGCATGTAGTGGAGAACAATAGTCTTCTTTTGAGGTATTTGATCTCCACTGCATGACTGTGCTGTGTTTATATCTTTATTATAGTAGTTTATGTACACTTGTCTGAACTCTGTTAACAATGTTAACACTGTACATGTATATATACACCCTGTTTTCTTGAACTACTTGCTTTAGCCAAATCCTGATGATGGAATAAGTACATTCCGAATGATCGATAATACATGTAATCATGTACAAATTGGTATTTGTCGTGTTATTTATAACTAGTGTAATCTTCTCTATTGCTCCGGGTAAATTTTTACATATACCCGCTATCCCACCCTGTATCTCACGGCAGGCCACGATCTACTGGGGACCACTATTATCTCACCTTGACACCCATGTAATGGCAGTTTTTTTTTATATATTAGGGGTAAAGTCTGTGTTCCTCCTTTCAAATTTTCAAGGCAAATCCTAGTTTTGCATCTACTCCATGCATCACGGGATCGGCCTCGACCACCACTTCAATATGACGCACTCCAAAAAAACCGTAGGCCCATCATAGGGTCCAACACAACCAAGTTGACGGCCTTTCCAGTCCGATTTTTCCGTATATTTTGTATTCTGGAGAAACAGCCCTCCCAGTCACATGAGCTGGCCACCCATCGGCCTCGACAACCGCTTCAACATGACACCACCCCCCCCAACCCCATAGTCCCATTATGGGCTGATCTAGATACATTTGAAGTGGATTCCCCCCAGTTTTAGCGTAAAGTCCGTGTTTCCGCTTTTTAAAGTTCCAGAAAAAAATCCTAATTTTCACAACCACCCTGTCCATCACGTGACCCCAAGTCCCTCGCCATGTTGCCATAGCAACACAGGGTCAAAGGTTCAAGGGCTGTGACATCACTAGTACTCCCTCCCCAATTCCCTCCACATTTTCCCTCCGCCATCAAATATACGACCAGATTTCCACTTTCTATACTACTTAGGCCTGACCATTCGCGAGTGTCCGATTAGATACTCGGATTTTTTTAATGCTTATTACCGGCACAGTGCTTCAGCTAATCACGGACAGTCGTGGCTCATTGCTCGCGAGCTCGCCAATCAAAATTTCAGTCACACTTCTATAGAAACTCAGAATTTAAATCTTTGCGCGAAAAATGCACTGTAGAGAAAATTTCTTTGATATTGGCGAAGGCGATATCGGCTATCAAAACAACTTTCAAACTACTCGGCTATCGACATCTATAGAAATCGACATTTAGATCGACTATCGACTTTTAAATGCAAATCAACGCCGGAAACAGGCTCTTACAGCCAACATCACTCATATATACCTGGGCAATCAGGCCAGGCAAATCTATAAATGCTAAGAGATTTGATTTTATTGGGTTCGCGCAGATCTGTATTCCCGGAAGTTTAAATTATGGACAGTGATGAATGTAGCGTATTATAAGATGTTGAGTAGACCCTATAGGTTTGTTGAGTAGACCCTATAGGTTTGTTGAGTAGACCCTATAGGTTTGTTGAGTAGACCCTATAGTTTTTGCCGAAACATATGTAGATAAGTGAGGGTGCTCTCTCTATCTAGAATAATTTCTAGAGCTTCCTCAGTGTCCTCACTGTCCGCTCGGGCGGGAATCCTGTCCGAAAGTCTGACTGGTGGCTGGGGCATTATGTCCCAGTGAGGTTGTTTGCTGAGAAAGAGCTAACGATGGCATACGTCACTGATGCGATGTTCTCAATGAGAGCTAACGATGGCATACGTCACTGATGCGATGTTCTCAATGAGAGCTAACGATGGCATACGTCACTGATGCGATGTTCTCAATGAGAGCTAACGATGGCATACGTCACAGATGCGATGTTCTCAGTGAGAGCTTACGATGGTATACGTCACTGATGCGATGTCCTCAATGAGAGCTAACGATGGCATACGTCACTGATGCGATGTTCTCAATGAGAGCTAACGATGGCATACGTCACTGATGCGATGTTCTTAATGAGAGCTAACGATGGCATACGTCACTAATGCGATGTTCTCAATGAGAGCTAACGATGGCATACGTCACTGATGCGATGTTCTCAATGAGAGCTAACGATGGCATACGTCACAGATGCGATGTTCTCAGTAGGAGCTAACGATGACATACGTCACAGATGCGATGTTCTTAATGAGAGCTAACGATGACATACGTCACTGATGCGATGTTCTTAATGAGAGCTAACGATGGCATACGTCACTAATGCGATGTTTTCAATGAGAGCTAACGATGGCATACGTCACTAATGCGATGTTCTCAATGAGGGCTAACGATGGCATACGTCACAGATGCGATGTTCTCAGTAGGAGCTAACGATGACATACGTCACAGATGCGATGTCCTGAATGAGAGCTAACGATGTCATACGTCACTGATGCGATGTTCTTAATGAGAGCTAACGATGGCATACGTCACTAATGCGATGTTCTCAATGAGAGCTAACGATGGCATACGTCACTGATGCGTTGTTCTCAATGAGAGCTAACGATGGCATACGTCACTGATGCGATGTTCTTAATGAGAGCTAACGATGGCATACGTCACTAATGCGATGTTCTCAATGAGAGCTAACGATGGCATACGTCACTGATGCGATGTTCTCAATGAGAGCTAACGATGGCATACGTCACAGATGCGATGTTCTCAATGAGAGCTAACGATGGCATACGTCACATATGCGATGTTCTTAATGAGAGCTAACGATGGCATACGTCACTGATGCGATGTTCTTTATGAGAGCTAACGATGGCATACGTCACTAATACGATGTTCTCAATGAGAGCTAACGATGGCATACGTCACTGATGCGATGTTCTCAATGAGAGCTAACGATGGCATACGTCACAGATGCGATGTTCTCAGTAGGAGCTAACGATGACATACGTCACAGATGCGATGTCCTGAATGAAAGCTAACGATGGCATACGTCACTGATGCGATGTTCTTAATGAGAGCTAACGATGGCATACGTCACTAATGCGATGTTCTCAATGAGAGCTAACGATGGCATACGTCACTGATGCGATGTTCTCAATGAGAGCTAACGATGGCATACGTCACTGATGCGATGTTCTTAATGAGGGCTAACGATGGCATACGTCACTAATGCGATGTTCTCAATGAGAGCTAACGATGGCATACGTCACTGATGCGATGTTCTCAATGAGAGCTAACGATGGCATACGTCACAGATGCGATGTTCTCAGTGAGAGCTAACGATGGCATACGTCACTGATGCGATGTCCTCAATGAGAGCTAACGATGGCATACGTCACTGATGCGATGTTCTGAATGAGAGCTAACGATGGCATACGTCACTGATGCGATGTTCTGAATGAGAGCTAACGATGGCATACGTCACTGATGCGATGTTCTGAATGAGAGCTAACGATGGCATACGTCACTGATGCGATGTTCTGAATGAGAGCTAACGATGGCATACGTCACTGATGCGATGTTCTGAATGAGAGCTAACGATGGCATACGTCACTGATGCGATGTTCTGAATGAGAGCTAACGATGGCATACGTCACTGATGCGATGTTCTCAATGAGAGCTAACGATGGCATACCTCACAGATGCGATGTTTTCAATGAGAGCTAACGATGGCATACGTCACAGATGCGATGTTATCAATGAGAGCTTGAGATGCTGTTGAGGAAAAATGCGAATAGATAAAGGTATACCTCGAGTTTAATAGTCGTTTGGTGTACTGGGTACAGGTGATTGAAATCTGCCATGTTGTGTTGTATTTATGTGGTTACGCTGTTGTATTGGAATGCTTAATAAAAGCCGAGTCCTACTCTGTTACAAATTCCACTGTTTTCTGTTGCTAAGAGTGGTAGCATGGTCTGGGATAAATAATTGAGGTACGCAGTCAGGGTTAGACGTTAGGTACCGTTTCAAGACCTATCCATTCAGAAGACACTGACAGAAAATATGTTTTTACAGACGCTTAATATTAGTTTTGGTTGAAAAATTCCAACAATTTTTACAGACACGTTACATCAGTTCTCACTTGAAAACACCCTTGTTCATTAACAGTATTCACATAAACAACACGAGTTACCTGCAGCGACTCGGCCGCTGCATATGTTCTCGCTCTGTTTATTCCGCGCGCAGGAAGACATGGTAAATATGTCCGAGAATCTAGATGAAATTTTGATCAAACTAGCAAGTTTACAGGCCGCAATAGCCGGTGTGAAGGATGAACAACGTGACCCGCAAACTTCGTTCACAAATTTAGAACTATCTCATCGAAGAATCGTGGATAATTCCGCTTACAGTTACACCGCCTATCACAGACCAAATTAACAGAGGTACTATATCTTCATTGTCTGGGTACGGGTTATATTAGTTCTCACTTGAAAAGACCATGTTTTCATAAACTTGACTTCAATTGATTCCAAGTAAAGTTCTGTCTTTTTTTCTTGACAGACACTCCAGGTTCACGTATAAAAAGGTTCGTCTGTCCACAGCCCCTCTATCTCCCGTCACACTCCCCGCCGCCTCTTTATCTCCCGTCACACTCCCCGCCGCCTCTTTATCTCCCG
The DNA here is from genome assembly GCA_036873755.1 of Hanleya hanleyi. Taxonomy (NCBI): domain Eukaryota; kingdom Metazoa; phylum Mollusca; class Polyplacophora; order Lepidopleurida; family Hanleyidae; genus Hanleya; species Hanleya hanleyi. Next base: position 4,204 of record JAVTVY010019003.1, on the reverse strand, counting down.
TCACACTCCCCGCCGCCTCTTTATCTCCCGTCACACTCCCCGCCGCTCCTCTATCTCCCGTCACGCTCCCGCCGCCCCTCTATCTCCCGTCACACTCCCCGCCGCCCCTCTATCTCCCGTCACACTCCCCGCCGCCTCTCTATCTCCTGTCACACTCCCCGCCGCCTCTCTATCTCCAGTCACACTCCCCGCCGCCTCTTTATCTCCCGTCACACTCCCCGCCACTCCTCTATCTCCCGTCACGCTCCCGCCGCCCCTCTATTTCCGGTCCACTCCCGGCGCCCCTCTATCTCCGTCTCTCGCCGCCTCTCTATCTCCGTCACACTCCCCGCCGCCTCTCTATCTCCCGTCACATTCCCCGCCGTCTATCTCCCGTCACACTCCCCGCCGCTCATCTCCCGTCACACTCACCACCGCCCCTCTATCTCCCGTCACACTCCCTGCCGCCCCTCTATCTCCCGTCACACTCCCCGCCGCCTATCTATCTCCCGTCCCCTTCCGGTCGTCCTCGGGCACGGCGGAAGCAATTGATGACTGGAGGGGCCGCGTAGGCCCCGGAAGCTCCAGGGGTCTTACATGATCGGAGACGCGTTCTGGCGTATTTCTGAGCAATAAAACAATAAAACTTTGCCTGTGTAAACTCTGTTTTGCCTGTTTTGTTGTTTCTCATAACATTTTTTTTAATATTCGCTGTCAGGTGATGAAGTATAAATAATTTAAATATTGAATATCATTTCATTCGAAATACAAGCGTGTAGCCCGTCATTCAATATTCAGCCGCCGTCCATTAAAAAATGTCCTCGTACATAATCCAAAGACCTAACTCGTATAACAGCATAATTTAGCACCAAATTCAAGTCAAAAAAGATCATAGTATACTTAAAAATGCAAGGGAGAAGCGGTCAGTAGTTTTCAATGATACCGGCAAGATATCATGATGTTCCCAAAATATCAAATCTGTATCGCTGATCAATACTGTTAATCCGTATGATTTTCGTTGTAAATTCGTTGATATGATATGTCACAGTCACGCTTTGATTGTGCCTGTTCATATGAACATGAGCATTTTAAAATAGATGGTTTCATACGGCCCCTAACCCCAGGCACAGGCCCTCAAAACAAGAGATTTGGGGGGGTGAAGGGTGGTATTACGGTGAAGTGTCGAAATATGGGGTCTCTATAATCCCATGCTTTAGGTGTATTTTTACATAAAGCATGGGGTTATATATAGAGACCCCGTATTTCGACACTTCACCGTAATACCACCGTCCACACACCCCAAAACTCTTGTGTTGAGGGCCTGTGGTCTTTGGATCATGAACGCGGATATTTTGTATAAAGCATGAGGTTATATATAAAGACCCCATATTTCGACACTTCACCGTAATACCACAGGTCCAAAACTCTTGTTTTGAGGGTCTGTGCCCCGGGTTAAGCGGAATTAGACAAAAGTTGAAACATAACGCCATAAATCTTGCACGCTACGCTCGTATTTTTGCTATCAGCATGCGATATGTATCGCCAAATTTGAGACAAATTTAGAGGAGGCGCTTGGTGGTATAGGCCTGTTTTATAAGATTCTGCAATAATGTATTGTGAAGGTTAAATTTTCTTTGACCATATCACTAACACAGATTTTTTTTGTCCTTGTTAGAGAGCCGAACAAAATTAACCTTATGAATGTGAATGTGAATGATTTTTTTTCTTGTGCCCTTCATGCTTATTGGAAAGTAAAATCTGCATTTTTTCACTTTACTCTATTGCTTTGTTTCTTACTCTGTCTTGTTTTTGTTTGGCTTTGTGTCGTACGTGTGTTGTCTCTTTTCTTTTTTTTTTGCTGAAAATATTGGGAGGGCCATGAACCCCCGCCCCCTGCCCCCCTCCCCCCCCTATTCCGTCGTTCCTGGCCCCTCTGTCTCCAGTCTCCTTTTTAGTTTATATGTCACAATGCGAGATTTTATAACATATATATTATTTGGGTAAATTTGAGCCTATTTGCAAACATCTTCCAGCAGCGGATCCTGGGTTAAATCAAACATCTCCAAGCAGAGGATCATGCTGGGTTAAATCAAACATCTCCAAGCAGAGGATCATGCTGGGTTAAATCAAACATCTCCAAGCAGCGGATCCTGGATTAAATCAAACATCTCCAAGCAGAGGTTCATGCTGGGTTAAATCAAACATCTCCAAGCAGAGGATCATGCTGGGTTAAATCAAACCTCTCCAAGCAGCGGATCATGCTGGGTTAAATCAAACATCTCCAAGCAGAGGATAATGCTGGGTTAAATCAAACCTCTCCAAGCATGAGATCATTGCTCAGGATCAATCAAACATCTCAAGCAGAGGATCTATGCTTTGGGTTAAATCAGCTTTGCATCAAGCTGAGGATCCCTGGTTAAATCAAACATCTCCAAGCAGAGGATCATGCTGGGTTCAGAGTAAAACATCTCCAAACAGGGAATCATGCTGGGTTAAATCAAACCTCTCCAAGCAGAGGATCATGCTGGGTTAAATCAAACCTCTCCAAGCAGAGGATCATGCTGGGTTAAATCAAACATCTCCAAGCAGAGGATCACGCTGGGTTAAATCAAACATCTCCAAGCAGCGGATCCTGGGTTAAATCAAACCTCTCCAAGCAGAGGATCATGCTGGGTTAAATCAAACATCTCCAAGCAGAGGATCATGCTGGGTTAAATCAAACCTCTCCAAGCAGAGGATCATGCTGGGTTAAATCAACATCTCCAAGCAGAGGATCCTGGGTTAAATCAAACATCTCCAAGCAGAGGATCATGCTGGGTTAAATCAAACATCTCCAAGCAGAGGATCATGCTGGGTTAAATCAAACATCTCCAAGCAGAGGATCATGCTGGGTTAAATCAAACCTCTCCAAGCAGAGGATCATGCTGGGTTAAATCAAAATGGCGGCCATGAGGGTGTGAATGAAAAGATGCATTTTTCCTCGTTTTCCTTCAAATTATTTTCTATTTTACTATGTAGTTTTTTTCCGGAGAAAAACGCATCAATAAAAAATGAGGAAAATGTGGCTGAAAAATCGACCACTGATGCATTTTTATAAATATGACTTCACTATGACGTCATAAGAGCGGCCATTTTTAGGATAATGTCTAAAGCTGGGTTCATAAGATAACTTCTAGAAAGTTCAGTCCCAAATTCCCTAGGCCAAAGTGTAAGAAAAAAAATTAGGGGGAGAGGAGCGGGGTGCGGATTACTAGGGTACGGGTTACTAGGGTATGGGTTACTAGGGTATGGGTTACTGGGGTACGGGTTACTAGGGTACGGATGATTAGGGTACGGGTTACTAGGGTATGGGTTACTAGGGTACGGATGATTAGGGTACGGGTTACTAGGGTATGGGTTACTAGGGTATGGGTTACTAGGGTATGGGTTATTAGGGTAGGGGTTACTAGGGATGGGTTACTGGGGTACGGGTTACTAGGGTACGGATGACTAGGGTATGGGTTACTAGGGTACGGGTTACTAGGGTATGGGTTATTAGGGTATGGGTTACTAGGGTATGGGTTACTAGGGTACGGATGATTAGGGTACGGGTTACTAGGGTATGGGTTACTAAGGTATGGGTTACTAGGGTACGGGTTACTAGGGTACGGATTACTAGGGTACGGGTTACTAGGGTATGGGTTACTAGAGTATGGGTTCTAGGGTACGGGTTACTAGGGTATGGGTTACTAGGGTACGGATTACTAGGGTACGGGTTACTAGCGCACGGATGACTAGGGTACGGGTTACTAAGGTATGGGTTACTAGGGTACGGGTTACTAGGGTATGGGTTACTAGGGTATGGGTTACTAGGGTACGGGTTACTAGGGTATGGGTTACTAGGGTATGGGTTATAGGGTATGGGTTTCTAGGGTACGGGTTACTAGGGTACGGATTACTAGGGTACGGGTTGAAGCATCCAGTTCCACATACACATTTGGTGTATTGCTATTTGTGTGTGGTTATCTTAATAAATGGTATTGCTGGTTTGCCTGGGCTGCGTATCTTGGTAAATCCTATCTTACAGGGGCGGGGGGGGGGGCAATCAGTCGGGGGAAGTGGAGGGGGGACGTTGTGGGGGCATCTGATCCCTTACACCGGTACATAGACGAATAGATATCCCATACTATGATGTAATGATAAACCAGACAGGAAAAACGTATCTAGGTATATTGGCGGAGACATG